>VZRH01002157.1:303722-366339 GCA_013397555.1 Urocynchramus pylzowi
CGGCCGCCGCCTCGGCGTACTGCTGCAGCTCGCTGATGATCTCGGGGCTGTCGGGGGAGATGGGCCGAGTGAGCTCCTCCGCGCTGGGGAGCTGCGGGGATGAGGCACTGTGTCTGCCATTGCTCGTGGACTCCAGGGAAGAGCTCTGGGAGCCTGCAAACAAGGAGATGGGGCAGGTGAGAAATACGACCTCGGAGCAGAACCTGCGAGCCAAGAGGCAACAGTGGAAAGGAAGGTGGAAATATCTTGGGGATGTGGGGGGGGGTCAGCTCTAAACACAGACATGATGGAATACACCAGGGAATGCTGCTCCAGACACTCCAGTAGGAAAGCACATGTGCAGCACCCACAAGCCCCTACCTGAGGCAGCTGTCCGACGGTCTTCATTGCCCTTTGGCTTCCCAGTGGTCCGTATGGCAAAAATCCGACCGTCGCTGGTCCGGATATATGTCCCTGGAACAGAGGAAGGACAACTTCTTTCAACAACTTCATTACAACTCCAGTCTCAGCTCAGAACCTCCAGTCTCAGCTCAGAATGAGCCTGCAAGGTTCCTTGAGCAAGAACAGGACAGCAGTGCTGCATAGGCCCAGTGGAAGGCTTTCACCCCCTTCCTCACCCTTCACTTTCACCCTTTCAGCTTTCCTAGACTGGAGATCACTCCCTCTCAGTGTGCTGCCAGTACGAAATGTGGAACTTTACGCTTGAAACAGTTTGCTCTGGGAGAACCAGGAAGTGTGTGACTGCCTCAGGACTTGCAGTGAGTGTTGTGAGAAAGAAGAACTGAACCACAAAGTTCAACAGTTCCTCTCGGGGACAGGAGCAGCCACAGCTGCAACAACCATGCAGCATCAGCACACCCAGAGCATGGGCTGCAATAGAGTCACTGCAAACTCAAGACATCCTTCCCTTCTTGTTTCTTTTTTTCTCAAGGGATTGATTCATGCCTTTACATCATCTTCTTTGCTAATTAGCACTGGCTGGGACCCTATCCACAAGTCTTAGCAGGACAGAATTACCTTTTGTCCCTCGGATGATGTGGATGCTCTCACCAGCACTGATTCTAGCTTGTACATCAGTGGATGTATTTGTACCCGGAATCACAATATCTGGCAGTGGGAAAAGAAACAGAATAGTGCCCATTAAACTACAAGTCAGCCACAGTCAGGAGAGGGCAGGTGCACCACCAACCCCTTTTTTTGCAGTGCAGCTGTCTCTCCTGTGTGCTGTGCTATAAGCAAGCCCTGGGTTTATTTCTACATAGCACAAGAAGGCAGCAGAGGCTCCAAGGAAGCTAAAGCCATGCTGTCCTGGCACAGCATCTCCAGAACCACCAGCGACAGTATTGCAGGTCCTATCAGGAAAAGTTCACTCCCAACAATTCACCAGGTCCATGGCTCTTGAATACCTGCAGGGAAAATCCTCCAGGAACAGAGGAACCACTCAAATGCAGAGAGACAGTACCTTTGCCTCTGATGCCCATCTACCCACAGCCCACGTGGGTATCTACAACTCACCCTGATCCTCAGTTCACCATGGGCATCCTCAATTTACCATGGGCACCACAACCCAACCCACTTTGAGCAGTAGCAACTCACCCGTGGTGGTAACGATCTTCTGCACAAAGACACCAGCTCGCTGTAGATAGTTGATGGGAAAGTTGACAGCAGGGTTGGAACTTGAAGTTGATCCTGCACCACCCATGGGGACATGCCGGGGCATCATTGGAATGGGGGTGGACTGAACTGGGCGGACACTTGCCACTGGTTTGTCCTCACCCTTGAGGGCTGGTCGCCTAGTGAGAGAGGAGGGAGGAGAGTGCAGCACCCGCCCCACAGTGATAAGCATCATCTGCCCCTTCATTTCATATCTACAGCATGGGGAGAAGGGAAGGGGCAGGTGCTCACCAGTTCCTCTGGCTGAAGGCAGGGATGCTCGTCAGACTCTGGTCACTGGCTGGGTAATACTGTGCGTAGGACGGCCGGGTGTAGGGGACGGATGCTCGCTTTTCCTCCTCATAGCTCTTCTTGGCTGCTTTCTTCTCTGCCTTGGTCAGCTTGTGCTCCTTCCGGTCGATCAGCAGTGACTCGTGCTGAAAAGGCTCCTGCAACCCCACAGCACCGTGGTTCTGGCACCCACGCACCGCAAGAGGGAACCAGCACGCCCCGAACGGCAGCCGCCCGCTCCCTGCCGCAGCCGGTCTGCTTCCCAGGCCCGCAGAGCTGGCCACGGCAAAGCACGTGTGGGGGACACAGCTGCGGATGTGACCAAGGCTCATCTTGAAGGGTGACAGTCAGCTAATGCCATCACCTGCCCAGCCAAGGCCATCGCTTACCACGAGCACTCAGCAAAACCCAGGAGCTTTGGCCAGGCCAAGAGCACAAGTATGGAGCCCGCCACGATGTCACACAGCCCCAAGAGCCCCAGAGCACCTGGCACAGGCACACTCTGCAGCACCCACCACCCCACCAGTGACACTCCTGACAGCACAGGCCAGTGTTGCTTGTCCCAGCTTTGGTTTAAAGTCACCCCAGGAAAAGAGCTGGCAGCAAGCTGGGATATTCCACTGCCACCTTCACACCCAGCACAAAGTTGAAGAAAGGGGTGCCTGACAACCTGTCCCCAAACCTGTACAGGACAGAGGTGTTTCTAGATGAGAGGAAGATATCACAGGGAAGGGCAGGTATCTTTGGGTCCTCTCTAGCGAATTTTCTGCCTATTCTCACCAGCACCTAGGTGTATCCTTCTTGACACCATGGCCCCATCACACTGCCAGACTCCTCCAGGCCCACTCCTGCCTGTGCAGGGCAGTGCCAGCAAAGAAGCAGGCTGGTCTTACCTTGGTGATGAGGTGAGGATACTTGAGACAGGCTAATTGTAGAACAGACTCCTTCATCTTGCTCGGATTGAGGGAGAGTTGAGCAGGGTCAGATTCTTCTTCCACAAAATGCAGCAGGTTCTCCACCTCCCGTCGAGTGAAGTTCAGCACTGGGTTCAGATCATCCACCACCCGATCTGGGAAAGAGAGCAAATGGAGTGAGCAGACAAGGGAAGAGACCAGCACTGCTTGCCTATTGCCCTTCCTACACTTCTGTCCTAATACAGCTTCCTCCTTGCAAACTACACAATCTTCAGAAATATTCTGTAAATGTCAAGGCAAGAAGAAAAATCGTCATGTTCAGAGCTGAGCCTGTTTGACCAAGTCAGGCTGACAAGTGCCCGTGCTCCAGACTGCACAGCAAAGCTGTGCAAGTCACCAAGCTCCTGACAAACAGGAACACAAAATTAATTATGGATAGTGTCCCACCTCACCTAACAAGGCTGTAACCATACACATCCTGGGACAGAACTGCAGCCACATCAGTATGCGTTCTCCCACAAATCCCACCAAAAAGACTCAAATTAATAGCTATGTACTAAAGTGAAAAGCTCAAAAAAGCAGGCACATTCCCTGACTCACAAGAGCCTGAATATTTGTCTCGAACATTCCCTCCTGGACACAGGTCAAATGGGAGCACATGGAGAAAACACCTCTATCCAGAACTCTCCTGGGAACCAGGCCAGCTGCCAGGGGACTCCACCTCAAGTGTACAACAGCAAACTGAGCTGATCACGCTGGGCTGCTGCCTCTGGAGTTTTGAGCAAAGAAGGACACAGAGCTCTCTTTGGGTCACCACAACCCTCAGATGCACATTCTATGAGAACAGCTTGACAACTGGAACAAGCCAGCACAAAAGATACTTATGGTACAAAGGTAGGTCAGAACCACAATGAATTAATTATTCTTGGCACCTAAGCAAGCATTAACAGTCAAAGGTGTCAATATATGTTTTAATTTAGCTATTTTCCTTCTTTTACTGCAGGAAAATGAAGATACAGAGTTAAGATGAGGAATATCCAGGCAGTGGGGAAAACAGGATGAGCAACCCCCTGCATCTCCAGTCTGTTGCAGTAGCCAGAAGAGGAGGAGGGGAAGTAAACGGAACAGCAGTTGACTGGGACCACAACCTTGCTTCAGGATGCTGGCTCTACCACCATGAATTTCTTACAGGATCCTGTGTCACTGCCAACTCAAACATCAAACACAGCTCTAGGATGGTGCCTGTCACCTCTTTGTCTGTTTTTCAACCTTAAAAAAAGAAGTTTAAAAACCCACAGAAACAGGACTTACAGGAGCTAAGAGGAGTGAAAGCTGAGAGTGGAACATTGTGTCCATCCACACTTACCTGACATGCCCTGCTTGGAGATCTGGCGGTCATAGATCTTCTTCTCCAGGGTGTAATCAGAAACCAGTCTGTAGATGTGGCACGGCTTCTTCTGCCCGTAGCGGTACACCCGGCACACGGCCTGGGCATCGTGGCACGGGTTCCAGGAAGCATCAAACACAACCACTCTGTTTGCTCCAATGAGGTTGACACCCAAACACCCAGCACTGGAAAATTAAGGCAAATTTCAAACTGCTGCCCTCGTCAATTTCTGAAACTTCTAGGCAGGGACAACCATCACAGCCAAAAGTCCATAAAGGGTCTATGGAAAGTTTCCTCCAGTCAAACTTTAAACTCAAGTTTGGTTTCCAAGACTGTAAAGCTGTTGCAAAGGCCTAAGGCTGAAATCCTACATCCCTAGGGAATCCAGAAGCAGATGGCACTATCATACCATGGAGAGCATATTACAAAGGAAGTTAAGAACTGAAAACCCACATGCACCCAGAACATCGGTACGAGTCCTCCCCTGTGCCCTTCTGCTCCAGCCAACTCACCGTGTGGACAAAAGGAAGAGCCAAACAGAGGCATTGCTGGGATCATTGAACTGGTTAATCAGCCGTTCCCTTTCTGAGGCAGAAGTGCTGCCATCCAGTCCTGAGAAAGGAATTAAAGATAAACATAAAAGCTCTGTATATTCGGGAGATTTCTATCAGAACAAACCCACTTTCTAAACACTGAGCTTTGAAACTGGCTCCAAACCAATTCAAGTCATGTACTCCAGGATCTCAACTGGACCACTCTGTACCTGTAATATGCCCAAAAAGGCAGGTGCAATGCAACCAGCCAGGTTGGGCTTGATCAACTGAAAGATCAAGTAAACATTACTCAAGCTTGTCAAGGCCAGGCCTAGGAGCACCACAACACATGTAGACCTTTAAGGCTCTGCTTTAGGCAAGGTGGATAGCAAGCAGGAACAGCAGGAACAAAGGCATCATATATGCAGGAAGCTCCAGGAATCAAGAGAAAGCAAAATTGTAAAGGCTTTGGCAAACCCCCAGAAACTAGACCTGAGCACAGAGAGTGCTGGTAGGTTGTAAAGGCGTGCAAGGGGTGTCATGTCTCTGTTCATGAGCAGCAGCTTGCTTCTGGCAGCTCTGCAAAAATCAGGAACACCATGCCCACCACTCTTCTCAGTCGTGGCCTGCAAAGTAGCCACACAAAGCAAAAATCCATACCACAAAAAGATTTAAAGCTGGGGAAGAAGGGAGAGGAATTCACAGCCTTGAGCAAGTGAAAGCATTCCACAGTGATTCTAGTTTTGGAAGCAAGATCTAGCAAATAGCCAAGAGGAAGCAAAAAGTATCTTTTGCAACTTAAAAAAAGCAGTAGTGTGTAAGTGAGACGTCAAAGATGTCTAGCATCTTCTAAGTAAGATGTCAAAAGAGGATTTGGAAATTACTGCTTAGCTGCTATCCAACTGACATTGTCTTCCAAAACAACTAAAGTAAGAATAGTCTGAAAGAGGCTCATCAGAAGAATGCTTCAGCACAGCATTTTCACACTTTAAGACAGCTAAAAGAAGATGGTGGGCAACTTTCAGGAATTAGTTCTTCACATGATCAAACAATGTCACAACAAAAGAGAGGAGGACTGGAGGCACTCACTGTAGTAGTTGATGTTTCGGACCCAGTTATGAACTCCTCCATCTGAGCCTGGAGGACTCGGCATCGGTCTCTTTGCCAAAAACTCTTCAATGACAGATAAGGTGGACAAGCTCTGGCTGCAAAACCAAAATCTCTGTTCAGGAAAAAGCCCCCCAGCAGCAGAAGTGGAGTATCAGTATCAGGGGAACTGCCACAGCATTCATCCTCTGTAAAAACCTCCTATTAGCAAGGGGGGATCCAACTACTCCAGTATTTAATGACTATAGGATCAGTTGTTGATACTCTGCTTACCTAAAGACCAAGATCTTGTCTCCAAGCTTCACACTTTCCTCAATTAGGTGGAAAAGTAACACCATCTTGGGTGAGTTTTCCAGGACTCCTGTCTGGTAATCACACAAGATGTCTTTGGCCTACCGAGAAATGGAAGACTGTTACAGGTGGAGTTGCTCATTCCTTGTTTAGCTCAACAACTCTCTCTCACGGTGAGAGAAATAAATCATGGCGACAAGGTTATTTACATCCAGTTGTTTGAGGTGACCATGTTACTCCCAACTACTGCTGCTACCTCCCATTCCAGAAGCTCCAAATTACAAACTTCTTGGATAAATGAGTGTCCTCTCAACCTCTCATGACTCTTTCATCTCAAGAGCTTTCCTCCATCCCTCTAGATTTACCACCTTCTTATTTAGATCAAACTTCACCCTAACGCCTTTATTTAGAATAACAAAGTCCACAGCCTTTTTGGTCAGATGAGAACAATGACATAAGAATGCTGCCTGCACTTCTACCTCCTGAGAGTCACAAACCCTTCCTAGCACCACACAGATCTGCTTATGAAGACGCTCTATGGAAAAGAGAACACAGGAGAAACCCATAACTCAAACAGAAGAGTCTTCTCTTTGCTCTGCTTCAGAAAGCTGTCCAGTCTTTCAGATTCTGCAAATAAAGAGTTTTCCAGCAGTGACACTCACCCACTCATAAGTTACGACCTGATTTGCTCTCTCCTGAAAAGGGTTGAAGCCAACACTCTGGAGGAACTTGCTATTAGTAGCTTCTCCAACTGGTGATGCCAAAGCATTACTCTCTGTTTTAACTTTAATTCCCTGAGGCTGGCAGCGGGAATTAGTGCTTGCTGTGCTAAGGTCATCCACATCCAAATCCTGCTCGTTTGCCAGATTCTCCTTTTGCAGAGCTTCATACAACACATCTGGATGGTTCCAGATCTGAAGGGATAAAGAAAGGAAGTGGTTAGACCTGCACTGGTCTGCTGCTTGCCAATGATTGTGACCTTAAGGCCCTCACAGCTATTCAAAGAAAAGAACTAATACTTCTTCTGGCTCTCATATCTTTAAACGTGTCCAATTCTTTCCCTGAGAACAAACCAGGAGGTCACTGTGCACCCCACACAGCACAAAGGCAGAGGAAGCTGCTGTTTGCACTAAGCAGGTAAGGTTATGCAGTTTAAAGTATCAGCTCAGATTGTTTCAGCTGATGCCAGCAGGTTTCTTGCACAGTTTGAAAGAGACATTTAACATCCCTGCACCCCAGTTCTGGAAGCAAAGATTAAAAATACTGTTGAAGCACTGCAGAGCACTCTGGAGAGAGATGATGTCCCTGGCCAACCACACTTTTCACCTCCTCTTTTGACTTATATTCCCCTTTCCCCAACACATTAGAATCTTTCTTTGCATCTTCTATCAAAACATACCTTACAACAAACACAGAAAGCTTTGAGTGGGTTCAGCCCCAGCCAGCCACTGTTGCCTGCATCTCGGAACCGGTTCATGAACTCGGTGTAAAGGGCCCGCTGGATCTTGGACAGACGCACCAGAATGACGTGTTCTTCCTTAGATGGGAGCTGAACCTTCAGCACGTTGTGGCCTCGCCTGAGGAGGAAATAGGAAGAGTGAGATAAATACAGGGGAAGGGAATTTCCCATTATGATCTCCCTGTGGTTGCCTGCAGGGAAAGATTTTGACTTCTTGCCCACCCAGCTGCAGGGAGAAGGACCTCTAAATTGCATGCTTCTCTAATGCATGACACTTCTGAGATACTCTCCCTGCAGCCAAATACCAATTGTAAACACAATTACAAAGATCTCAAACATTACAATCTTCTAGCACAGGTCACAGAGTTAAGAGGGTGATGAAAGTCCTGTTTTCCAAGGTAGCTGAAAAACAGAAATAAGATGCAAAGTCTATTTTCAGCTCTGTAAATGATTAAGACACTCCAGACCAGCATCTTAGAATCCTCATCTGAGAAAAATTGCTCAGATGAGGATTCTAAGATGTTTTGTTTCCAGAGTGGTGGAGTCACTGTGACTTTCCTTAACACTTTCAGAAAACACTTTCAAATTCTTGGACAAGGATGTCACAAAGCACACATCCAAACTGGCTATTAAGCCATCAAAATAAACCTGAGGTCACTCTTGCGCAGTTAGAGGTGTAGTTCTCTGTTATCAGAGTCTGTGGTACCAAAGCAAACCAACTTTACAGTGTGGCCAGTAAGGCCAGGGCAGTGAACCTCTTCCTGTACACAGCATTGGTGAGGCCCCACCTTAAATCCTGGGTTCTGTTTTGGGTCCCTCACTACAAGTCAGTGAGGTGCTGAAGCGTGTCCAGACTCAAGCAACAGAGCTGGGGAAGGGTCTGGACACAAGTCTGATGAGGAACAGCTGAGGGGGCTCAGCCTGCAGTTAAGGAGGCTTTGGAGGGGCCTCTCTCTCTCTCTCTCTCTCTCTCCACAACTACCGAAAAGTAGGTTATATCCAGGTAGGGAACAGTCTCTTCCCCCAGGTAACAGTGACAGGATAAGAGAAAATGGCCTCATATTGTGCCAGGGAGGTTTAGATTGAATATTAGAAAAAATTTCTTCATGGAAAGGGTGGTCAGACATTGCAACAGGCTGTTCAAGGAAGTGGTGGAGTCACCAATCCTGGAGAGATTTTGAAGATTGGTAGGTGTGGCACCTAGGGACAAGCTTTAGTGGTGGCTGTGCTGGGTTAACGGTTGGACTTGATGATCTTACAGGTCTTCTGCAACCTAAACAATTCCACGATTTTATAGGGCAGCCAGATTTATCTGTACTACATAAACTCAGCAAACAAGCCAGGTAACTTGTGGTGCAGGAGCTGTTTGCATGGACTACACCCCTGAGACCTGCCCGTGGGCTCACCGCTGCACGAAGCCCTCCAGCAGGCTGTGCAGGACGTGGCTGCGGTAGCGCATCAGCCGCACGTCCTGGGGGGTGCTGTCGATGCACTGCCCGTTGAGGATGGGCCGCTCAAACATGTTGCTGAACTCCTGCCGCGAGCCCAGGAAGTCAGGCCGCACAAAGTCCACCATGCACCAGTACTCGATGAGGTTGTTCTGCAGGGGGTACCCAGTCAGCACCACCCGCCGGCGCGAGCGGATGTTCTTCAGTGCCTGGGAAGTGCTGGCATGGCAGTTCTTTATCCGGTGCCCTTCGTCACAAATAACCACGTCTGGGCCGGGCCGAGACAAAGCCTTCTCAATCCCTGAGGACAAGGGACATTAAGTGTTAGTTAGAGATGAGTAAGGCAAAGTTCTGGTTTTATAAGGTCAAGAGCTTCACAATAGAGGGGTATTTCTCAAAGACAAAAAAGCAGTATCCATGGGTGCAGAGAGCAAGGCTGATGCAGGAGATAACATTTGACTAGGCAGTAGTTCTGATTTAGCAAAATGTGGTAATGAGCAAACATGACTGTCACCTGATTTCTGTTCAGTGACCTGCACTGCATCAAGTTGGGTGTCTTGCATCAAATCAGAGTGGCAAATCTCACAATGACAAATCCCAGTCAGTGTACTAAATTCCACACTTACTTGGAGCTCTTTCAAGAAATTAAAGACTCAGACAAAGCCCAACAACCTTCTGCCTCCAAAGACACAATCCTGCCCAGCAAAGTTCTATCATGTCAGTGATACTAAAAGGAAGTTATAGGTTGTTTCCCTATGCAGCCACAGCTGACAGCAGGGTCACACTCTCCCCTCTTGAGGGCTGACTTCCCACCTTTCAGAAGCTCCTGCTGCCGGTCTTCCTCATCCAAGTCAATAATGACAGGGCCAGTTTGTTTCTTTGTTCTCTTCTTCCTGCCAGTGGCAAAGGACTTCTTCAGTGAGAGGAGACGGTACATCTCATATCCCATCAGCAGCACACCACCTTCTGTCACCCAGTCATTCACCACCTTTGCTCGTGCAGCTGTCGTCCTGCAAAACAACCACATAAGCTTAACTCCAATTTCAGGTTGAAGCACTGGATTGGAGTCTGCTGAGAAAAAATACCCATTCAATTAATTAAAGCACTTGTCTCACATCAAGCCAGATGGAGGTTTACAATGAAATTTCTTTAGGAAACAAACAGATACAGAGGGGGGGAAAAAAGCCTTTTATGTGCCATGGATAGCAGGATTGAGAATGACAAATCCTTACAGGAACCGAGGTGTGTAAGTTTGTCATGTACAAAACCATATCAAACTCAAGAGCTCCTTTTTTATAGAGCTGTTGAGTTTGCCTTTGCAAAACCATTTCCAGAATGAGCTGCCAATGCACATGGTTGTAATCTTTGAGTTGCTTATCCCCTGTTGTCCCCTTCCATGCTCCTGTCCCCCAGGCTTCCTTCCCTTCCAGCCTGCTCAGATTGGTTCAGATCAAGACACTGTCTTCACTCAGTCCACTACAGTACATCAGATTCTGGCCAACAGTAAATACATGGCTGGAGCAGCATCAGCAGATTCAAATATATCCCACCCAGAAGGCGAAGACATCACCAGGTGGGTGTATAGACACAGCTAATGAACTGAGAATTCCCCAGGACCACTGCACTGCCCTGATCCATGGAAGGAAAGTGACCCAGAAAGAAGCAGAGGTCCCTGAGCCAAGAGCTCAGAAAAGCTTTCACTGTCACCTACTTGTGTTCATCATTCAGGATGTGGACTTTGAAGGTGCGGGGCTGGACCTCTTTGGAGTTATAATCAGCAGGAAGGTTTTCAGGTGCTGGGAGCCACATGTTGAACTCTGCTAGCCAGTTTTGAAGCGTGTTCACCTGAAAAAGTTAGCCATGGAAGGATTAAAAACCCAGTTGAGTCATTTGGGATTTTTAAGAGCAAAAATGAGATTAGGGAATGACATCCAGTGTGCCCAGATGGAAGCAGCAGCTCACAGCATGCAAATTCAGGAACACAGGGAATGATAGAGGGGGAAGAGCAGCAAGGATGTGATAGAGCTTGATGAGTGATGGGACACTAATCAACCTTCTCTATGCAAAGAAAGAAGCAATGGGGGGAAGCCCCTCAGCCAGCCCTTCATGTGGCTACTTACAGGTACAATGGCAAGAACAGTCTTTGCTTCCGTGTGCCGAAAAAGTACATCCAAGAAAGAGATGACCTGTATGGTCTTGCCCAGGCCCATGCTATGTGCTAAAATACAGCCAAACCCACTGCTGGTTTTAAATCTCTCCAAGGACTCGACCAAGTTGTCATAAAGGAATCGGATTCCACCAATCTATGCAGAAAAGTAGAAAAAGTGTTAGAATGGTGGCAGACAAAAAAGCCCAAGATGGGTAAGTATTTACAGAGTGGCAAGTACATCAGGACCATGAAAACGTAAAGGGCGTGTTTCAAGTTCATTAAATTATTCTAATCTAGGGAAGGCTCAGAAACTCAGTATTTTTAGATGCTCATAGAATTTCTTGAGAATATATGAATAAATCAAAATTAATTTGTACCCAGAGGATCTGAATTAGGATCCCTTAGTTTGTTTATAAATATAATTTTATTTTTTAAAAGTTCATCTAAATATACAAAGGTCTGATAGTAACAGCAGCTGAAGTTATACAGAGCCTTGGCCTTCCTTTAATTCAGTTTTATCATTTGACTGTCCACAACAGTCACCACCACAACCAGATTGGTCACAGGGCTCACAAAAGAAGTTCTGCTGAGATTCCCGGGCTGGCTTGTCTGAATTCATTGCATTTTCAAAGCTAACAAAGCCTACCTGATGAGGTTTTACTGCACGTGCCAGCTGGGGAGCCAGGAAAATGTCCTCCTCATTTGGTGGATGATTGATGTTGACAATGACTTGCCCCAGAGCATCTGACTGATTTAAGGCATCATTCACATGAGAGCCACTGCTCTCTTCACTGCCATCCTCCTCCCCCTCATTGCCAGAGTCACTGCTGTCCACAATTTGGAGGGCATCATCCTCTCCTGAGCTCAGCTCAATCACTTCTGCAAAGTAACCAAAACAAGAGAGAATAAGGACAAAGTTAACTTGACATCAGGGCTTATCATGAATGGAAAAAACCTATCAGGAAATAAGGCTACCCCCAGCTTTTGCAATTCCACCCTGGCCTAATGATGTATCCTGAACAAGCAGGCATGATGCAGGCACACACCACACCCCTCAGACCAGCATATGAAAGCATCAGCTTCCCTGGCTTCCAAATGTTTCAAGGAACATGAACTTGGGCTGATCCAAAGAGAACATGAGACAGTTTCTAGGAGTGTTTTACATTCTCCTCCATATGTTTTCTTAATTTCCAAGCCCAGACACGAATTTTATTGACTGATATAATGCCTAAGGATCGCCAAGGAGTCCGGTTGAATCCATTTGGGACAAGGGACATAAAAACCACTTCCAGCTGCAGATCTGAATACTTAGATGCTCCTTTCACACATGTGGCAAATGGTACCACATGTCCTGGAAGCATTCTTCAGCAATGCACTGGGCAAAATTAAGTGCATTTATAAAGCAGAAATAAACACAAGTTCACAAGAGGGCCTGAGAGGCCATTTTATAAATGTCATTTTAGGACTCACAGGCCAGAACTGCCCATATGATTGGAAACCAATAGGCCTACAGAAGTCTGAAGTGATTCACCACTGGAGCATCTGACCAGATGAAAACAGACTTGTGGCTGAATAAACAGCATATTTTGAGAAGAACAGGCTGAGGCAATTGGTCACTTACCATCTTTAATGCTATTTTTTCCTTTAGTATCATCTTCACTGCCACTGCTGGTACTGTCGAGGCAGATCACTTCCTCAGCCAGGACCTGAGGGGGGAGCTGGGTCGCCTCTGCTGTTCTGAAAACTATGTCCTCTACAAACATAAATTACAAACAATAAGTAATTCATAATAATGGAGAAGAAGACAAAACTGTTCAGAAACCAGACAGTATTTCCTTCCACTTTAGCTCCAATAACTTAGTCCTGGAATTTTCCATAACAGACTCACACTGTCTACAATCCTGCTATGACTCAGCTTCCTGGGTCACAATCTCCATTCTCAATATGCTGAAACAATAGCCCATTGCTGATGGCATCCTCTGTTTCATGCCCTGACTGGGGCACACTGACCATACAACATGCTAAAGCCCTTTGTTTCTCTTTTTTTTTGGTCTCAGTAAAAGCTGTGTTTCATCCAGCAGAGAAAGTACCAACTGCTGAAGGGATAATAACTGCTCTTTGTTAGCAGGGACACTGTAATAATTACATCCCACATATCATAAACAACTTTTGCTGATCAAGAGCATTTGTTTGTATGTTTTTAGTGCTGCCATGTGGAGGAGAGGCTAATGGGGCCAAACAGCCTCACTGCAGTGACACAGCAAGCAACAACATTCTTCTGGGGCTGAACCTACTCTGCATAAGCCAAAGTGTTTTAAACAGCTCTTATTCCTTCTCCCACACGTAAAAGTGTTTTTAACACTTGCACATAAGGGAGAATATAAATTTCTTCAAGAGGTAAGGCCAACTCAAGGATTCCTTACCCTTGCCCACATCCAGCTGCACTTCTCTTCCCTTTACACCTTTTGAAGCTGTGCTATAAATTGTATCACCAAAATTATCTAGATTGGGAAACAATGCAAGGTGACATATTCATCCTGAGACATGAGGGATGCTTAACCATTTACACTGCCTGCAACTCACTGCTTGCCAAAACATGCAAGGAAGGCCAAGGTTACATCACCAACATACGTGCACCCAGTCTATTGTTCCACTATCCCCAGTACCAGACACACGTGTTACCAGACCATGCCCAGGACAAACAGGATCTGGCATTTCTGCCAGGCCTGTTGATTTAAGCTCCCATACCAGCTGGAAAGACAAGAGAGATCTGTTTCAGCATCCCCCTACCTGCACTTGATGTGCATCAAATTACCTTCAACAAACATTAGCTGGCACCTTTCACCAAGCAGCCACTGTATCTTAATACAAAACAAGGGCAGAAGTGGAACTGCCTACACTGAACCTACAAGTGATTTGGAACTGCTGTTCCAAGAGTTTACACTTGAAAGTCCAAGTACAGCATAGAATCACAGAATGTTTGGGATTGGAAGGACCCTTCAAAGGTCATCTAGTCCAACCTCTCTACACTGAACAGGGGCATCTTCAGCTACATCTGGTTGCTCAAAGCCCAATCCATCCTGACCTTGAAAGTTCCCAGGAGTGGGGCATTTACCAGATCTCTGCATAGCCAGTGTTTCAGCACCCTCATTGTAAAGCACTTCTTACTTGTATCTAGCCTGACTCTACCTTCCTTGAGGTCAAAACCATTACCCCTTGTCCTATCATGGACAAGCATGGCACTACCTTCTTCATTCAGCATCTATCCTTAAAACTCTTGCTTTGGCTGGCATCTCCCAGTGCTTACCAGGAAGAAACTCCAGGGGAACAGTTGGTATAGAGGCTGGATAATCCTTCCGCTGCTGCTCAAGCCGTTTCCTTCTCTCCAACTCTTCCTGCTGGGCTGCCTTTGTCACGGCTTCCAGTTGGTCCTCACGCAACAGCTTTCTGAACCCAGGAGCAAACGTGATTTGGTTACACTCCATTTCTTCCAAAAATATGAACAGCTGCACAGCTGCTGCAAAGATGACTGACAAGCTCCAGGTATTCTGTCAGCCACATAGAGTAGGAACATCATCCCCCAAAAGACATGGGCAAATTCTACAGCTATTTCAACACTACAGATAACACTACTATCACTCAAGGAAAAGACAAAAGTTCAACAGAAGCAAAGTAATGAAAGAGGAAAAATGTAAATGGGTAAGCACATACTTAAACTAGGTTACCAGAGACTAGTTCTGCTTGAAAAGGTGTTTTATATTGATATGCAGTTTATAAACACAAAATGCACTAACTCATGCAAAGAAGATATATGGGAAGAAAATGCATCAATTCCACCACAAGAAGTCATCACCCTGATTCTCTTCTGACAGCATTTTGAGGAGCTAGGGTCTCTAATGGTTTTAACAACTGTTTCAAGGCATTCCCTCATAGCACCTTCCTTTTACAGGTAATTTCATTTACATCCTGAAGTTGCTTTTCCCCTGCTTCAGTGTCCCATGTCCAGTCCTGGAAATGAAGGTGCTTTTGCCAGAGGAGAGGTGCAGTACAAGCAGTGGTAAAATCTAGCTCCGTCAAACTAGCCTTTAAAACCACTCAACCCCACACTTCAGGGACATCTTCATCCTAATGAAGTCCCATTTTTCAAGGCATGTTCAATGCTTTTTCCTTCAGCTTTAAGAAAATCAATCTGCAGAAGCTTAAATAGGAACCAAAGACCACCAGCACAGGGCATGAGAGCCACTTGCTGCCACAAGAGTTCCTGCTCCATTAGTTCTCCTCTGAGCTTGCAAAATTCCCTTGAGCAAAATTTCCTAGTGATTTACCACCTCACAACCTGTCCCAGAATATGTGGTGAATTACACAATCAAACAACTATTGCTTTTTAAAATACAGGTGAAACTGACTTTCAACATTTCAGTCGCTAGTCATAGCATCAGCATTCCTGTCAACAAGTACCCAGGATAGTACAGGAAAGGACAGTATTTTAGGCTGTTTTTAGGCAATAGGATACACCTCAGCAAATATCTGAAACTGGTATTTACTTAATGGTGGTAGTGTTTTTCAATTACATCTCTCAAAAGACAGCAGCAATTACACAATTTTTGCAATATATTCCATAACCAAATATTCACTCTTCTAAAATACCAAACAAGTCTGCACCCACATACAGCACTCCAGTCTGAGATCACTCTACTCCCACTGGTGAAATCCTAAGGTTTTGGAAAAGAAAAACCATCTGGTTTGCCAGCAGTGGCACAATGTAGCTCAGAAGCAAAGTGCAGAGATTCTGTTTTCACCACCATATGTGACCCGAGCTCTTTCTGTCCTGCTGCTGTTGCTGCTTACCTTATGTTCCTCCGCATGTGAGACGGTTTCTGAGCCCTCTTCTTTTTGGTGTCCTCAGAGGCCAGGCTCTTGTGCTGGTTCTGCAAGAGTTGCTCTGCCCGCTCGCTCTGAGATGAGGTAGTTGAAGTCGAGCGCTGCCATTCTCCATCCTCCGCGTGCTCCGCATGGTCACTGCTGAACACGGCTTCCTGGGGCTGCTCTGCAAGGGGAAGAACGTGACATGGGAACAGCTGGGCCAGGCTGGCAGCTGGCTGCTCCATCAGCAATCAGCAAGGTTTGAGCCGAATGGGAACTGACAAGCCCTACTCTCACTCATTCGCAAGCATGTCGCTCTGAGGGTCAAAACTGGGGTCCTGACAGTCAGAGTAAAAAAGTTTTACAGTGAAGGGTGTGTCCCTAGTGAAAGCCAAGACTAACACCCCTCGACACAGCCCAAAAGTGTCCTGACAAGAAAACAAGGCAGATTATTTAGGTCCATGTGGAGCACTTGTTATCCCAAGAGTCTGTTTTTCTATGAGGGCCTGATAAGCTCTGATTAAAACCAGGAACTTGAATCTCTTTTTCTTTCTTCCATATCATTCAAGTAGGGCAGAAATTTCCATCTATGACACCTGTGTAACCATCTCCCAAGTCAACAGAACACAGTATGTAAAAGGTTATCTGGTTCAAACACTGGCTCATGGCTCAGCAGGCAGCTCAGTGGTTTTAGCACTAGGCTTCCCTCTCAAGGTTTAAATGGTAATTTCCAACAAGCTGTTTGTCAAACAAAATGTAAGTGGCAATATTCTTTCTACCTTATAAATCACATGCATTCCTTTTTCTCTTCATTCTCCTATTTGCAGACTTCCTTTTGTGCCTGATTCCACTCTTAAAGCACAATGTGAAATGACACCTTGTTCTCTGTGACACTTGGCTCTTCAACAGGCTGCCAGTGACCAAGCTAATGCTTCCAGAGCAAAGAAAGGAAATGTTTCTGTTCAAAAGCTTCCCTTGAAGCAAACTGTTTCTGACAAGTGTTGTAATAGCTTCTTTGAAGCATCTTGTCCCCTTGTGTCAGGCAAAGAGATACCCTGATCTTCATCTTATAATCAGCTTTCTTGCTTACATTGTGTATCTGAGCTAATGACTGAACTGAAATGACACTTTGACAGAACTTTGAAGGAAAGAAGACATCAGTGCAGAGGAATGTGGTAGCTGAAGTAATACAGAACCAACAAGCATCACATTGTGACTCCGAGGGATCTGGAGACAGAGAGCATTCCTGCTCAAAATGCTGGGAGCTTAAATGAAGGATGCTTCAGTACAGCACATTGCACCTACAGCTGTCATGTTGATATGCCCATTAAATTAACCTTATCTCCCATATCACATCTTAAAATTGAGATGACAAGAAGTAGATTCACACCTTGTTCAAAAGCACCAACTTTGCAAACTTCCTCTCCAGACATCCCACCAGACCCACCCCAGCATTTGCTGCAAGTCTATGTCAGAACAGATTTAGGACTTCAGAGCTCAGCCCACCATGGACCAGTACTGGCAGAGCAGCTCAAACATTTCTGTGAATCTGTCTCTGGAAGCCCTACACATACTGAAAATCCAGGTATCCACAGTTTACTGGATGGAACAGATCTCATGATGAATGCAAGGAGAGTTATGCATATGAAGACAAAGGCAAAGGGTTTCACTGCTACAAGCACAGCACTTCTCCTACCACAGCCAAGGTCTTGGAGCCCTGTCCTCACACCATGCCTCTTCAGACTTACAAGCTCAGATATCAAGCATCAGCTCACTTGCAGAGAGAACTGTGCTGGGAATAAACCCAGTTTCTCAGGCTTCCCAGACAACAACTCTGCTATTTGAGCTACAGACACATTTTAGTCACATTACCTGCAATTCTTCAGCACTGTTTCCTTCCCCCCACCCCTCTTGACTCCTGGTTATATAACTAGATCAAAAGATTGGATGAAATAGGGCAAAGGGAAGCAGGGAGGCTGCACACGTGATCACATGCTCCGGGATGAGTCATTAAACCAGAGACAAACACTGCCATGGTTACACTGCTGCCATCTCACCCTGGGCCCGGAGGACCTTGACAAGGCACCACAGAGCACAAAGCCATGCTTGTTTGGAAGAGGAAGAGCTTCCCTCCCCACACTCCAGCAATTGCCCACGTCACCTCCTCCAGCAGCCAACCTGCCACCTGCTCTGTGCCAGGCAAGGATGTCTTCAGGACAGGGTTGATCATAGCAAAACCTAAAGGCTCAGGAGCCCAAATTATTATGTCTCCACTATGTTTTCAGATGTGTTGTGCAATCCCTATGTAGACTCATTCCACTTCTGCATTTTACCTTTTCTTTCCTTACAATGACATGTAATAGGAGCTCTGGTAAAACCTACACACAGCTGGATCAGATAGGGCTTTTTAAATACAATTCTCATCTGACCAGGAGCCTAAAGCCCAAAATTTGATGATAAATTTGGATCCACACTGAGTACAAGCCCTTATCTGCCACAGCCACGTCTGCTCAGGCTGGTGTTTGTCCTGCCAATACAAGTTCTGAGGTGAGGAACACAATCTGTGCCTCAGCCCACATTCCTGACACATATGCATCAAGAGAGCTCTTCCACGTTAGCAACAGCTCAAACATCTCACTGATTCAGCTGCAGTGGGATTCAGGGGACAGCCGGCTTCCCAAAGGCTGCTCCTATCCTTGCCACCACCATGAATAAAGCTTTACACAAACTTTAACTAACACAATGATAAAATCGCAAGTCTAACCTCGCAACAGCTCCCACCACACCTGTGGCAGGAGCTGGCAGTTACAAGCAGGAACTGTTTTGCTGCTGCTTTGTATTAAATTCTTGATTATGTGCACAGCCTAAACCTAGCCCAGATGAGAAGCACAGCTCCCCGCTGCAGTTATGTGGCTGCTCTCCAATACAGTGAGCTCCAAGCTGTGTAAATGGGACACACACTGGGACAGAAACACATTAAGAAACAATAACTACACATACAAATACCTATTTTGTGTAAGAACAGGTCTGATCTTGGGTTGGAGGGAGTGTGGGAACAGCCTCGTTGAACAGGTCCCATCAGGTAATCAATGGAATAATCCTGCCCCAATTTTGCCAAACCTACATATACAACAGAAACGCAATTATGGTTTTGTAACAGGAGCTCAGCACACTACTCTGGCATGGTTATACAAGTAGTGTTTTACACAACACAAAAATTCATCAGCCACGTTTGCATGTTGACAACTGTCTGATCATGCTGAAGCTGCTGTGCACTCTAGGAAGACCTCGGCACCTATTCACATTGCCTGCTTGAGAAGAGCATTGCCACCAGCCTGGGGGTGACAACCCAGCACAGCAAGATGAGCCACATCAGAAAAAGCAGGCCCAAGTCTGACCAGCAGAAGACAGCCAGGTGTGGTTGTTGGCAAGGGTGTAAATCTATCCCATGGTTACACGCTGTGGGCACCAAGCATCACTCGGTTCAAACCAACTTTGTTCCATGTTTTGCACTGTCCTGACCAAATCTACAAAGAGGATCTCCCAAGAGAAGTGATGGTAGCATCAATGCAGCTACTCCTTCAGGTGGGTTAAAGCTCTCTGTCTGAGAAATCCCCAAAGCTCCCAGTGGTTATGGACACCTGCACACACCCTGGCACTCTGTCCTGCAAGGTACCCTGAATGCCAAGAGGGCATGACTATCCATCCTCATGCACTTTAGGGGTGTGAAATGTGCCTGCACTCTCAAAACCCAACAGACCTGGCTACAGCATGGCTGTGGTTTGTGCTGGGGGCCAGAGGTTGCCATTCTTCTTTGCTCAATAGGCAGCAGCAAGCACCACCCCCAGATGTACATACAAACAGGGGGAGGTGTTCAGTTTCTCAACCAACACTTGCATGTCACAGTATTACAGTTTAGAAGTCTCTGTAAGGGAGTCGTGACTGCTGTGTGTAACGCTGCTTCAGATGCTCCTTGTGTGGTGTGACTGCCAGAGCTGTCCCTAAACACTGCACACAGCTGTGACTCATGATGTGTAACACAGCAAAAGATTTGTCCTGCAGTCAGGCACCTCCTATTGCAGCCAAGCTCACCTCATCACCTTCTCAAACTTCTGTTACAACAGCACAGGATTCAGCCTGGAGAATGATCTCTAGATCACTGATTCAGAAGTGAATTGCTCTTGACACAGCCTGCTCTGCAAAACTGCTCAGGTTGCTGCAAAGTGTCATGAAGCAGCAGGTTGTTTTGAGGTGTGACATTCGTGTAACTAACACTGTCTTCTGACACCAAGGTAAGTGAAAAGCAGTGTTATACCCAATCTCCATGCTCCAAGGCAGACCTCAGTAAGTCCAAGTGTCTGTGCATTCACAGTTTGGTTCTAGCAACAGTCAACACTCCTAGGAGTACAAAAATTCCCATTCAGAAGATCTGAGGGTCTCCTACCTGAGGTTGCTGCATAAGAAGATCCAAGAGACCCCTCAGTGGACAAACTACTGTGTAAGTTGGTGACTTCCTTGCCTGCTCAGTTAGTAGCCAGCTAACAGGGCTAGTCAGAGGTATGTACACCTCCTCCCAGGAGACCAGTTTAATTGCCAGGGTAGCTCCAGTGACTCCAGGAAAGACACAGTACTGAAAACCAGACACCTGTTTATTTCCAAAATCATTTCACTATGGAAACTCAGGATACCAAACAGGATGATTTTGCTGAGTCTTTGAGCATTATTTCCTACCCTAAGGACAGGGATGTGCACGCATGGTACAGAAGATAGCTGCATGCAGTGCAGTGAGCAGTTAATTCCTACTTTGGGAGCTTTCTTTTGTCCTGCACAAAGAACAAAGAGCAGTTAAATATTATTGCAGGCCTTCTGGGAACTTCTATGCAGTTTGTGGGCAAAAGCTTGTCAGAGACTAGCTAATACTAGCTAGTGCTACTACAGCCGGTACTGAGCTGTCAAAGCAGGAATGGGAGGAGCACTGAGGGATGGCACAAGAAACTCTAATTGCACATCTCCAGCTGCAACTCAGTCCCTGACACACTGAACTACAACTGGAGTGCCAAAGGCTGGAGGAGCAACTCTGCAGAGCAAGCCCGGCTTCAAAGGCTCTGACAGCCTGGAAGATGGTCTCTGGGGTTATGTGATGTTTCCCCAGTGTGCTGGGAGCTGGAGTGGTGGGTAGGTGATGCCAGAGTGAAACTGTACCTGGCTCATGAAGAACAGCGGTTCTCTAACAGCAGCACAGCAATCAACTCAGAGGCTGGCAACAGCCAGAGTCCTCTGGCTCATCCTGTACTCAGCTGTGCAATACAAATGAAATATTTTCCAAATATTCTTTGTATGCAACTGGTGCAACTGTTGCATGGATGCCATGAAAGAAGGGAGAAATGGTGTCTGCACAGAGCACCTCTCACAAGAGGTGGCTTTGTGTGAAAACACTTGAGCACCACAAGGCTGGGCTGGAGGCAGTAAAATTCCTTGTGAAACCCCTCAAGTACGGTGTAGGTGAAAGTAAGGGAAAAGCTCAGACTCCCTTCCTCCATGCTTTACCTGTTGCAACACCCAGGAGAGGCACAAAGACGGCACTCATCAACAACTGGTTGCTTCCACTCAAAGCACTGGGAAAGCCACCTCAGAGGGGGTCGGAGCAGGACGGAGCAGGACGCAGGCACCACAGGAACTCGGGGCCCTCCGCGGCAGCCGCTGTCAGGGCAGCTAATTAGCTACAAGACTTTGTTCTCCTCGGAAAATAATCGGGCTCAGTCTTCGACGGCAGGACGCCCCTCCCAGCCACCAGCGCTTAACAAAGCCCTAATTATGTAAGTATTATATAACCCGGCACACCTGCCCCCCCGCGCCGGCCGCGGCACCCGCGCCCGGCCGGGNCGTCCGCACCGGACCACGGCTGTGGGAGCTCCCAAGGCAGGCACTGCGCCCTGGCCAAGCGGGCAGCCAGGCCGTGAGCCGCGGGACCTGCAGCCCCAGCCCCCGGTGGCCCCAGCGGAACGCAGCCCACTGACCACAGCAGTGACCGACTGCCGGCACTGCTCCCGCCCCAGCTCTGCTGCCGGCTGCGATGCCTGGTGTCCTGCTGAGTCACAGCCACGGTACTGCCAGGCACAAAGGCTCTTTCGGGCTGAGCCTGCTCCCAGGGGAAGCTTCCCTCACCTGTCAAAAAGCACGTACATCTTCATTCCCGTTGTTGATTTATCTAGGAGTTAACTACCCCAGGTCTGTCCTTCATACCCGCCACTGTAACCAGACACAGAGTCTGTCATGTTGGTATAACAAAGAATGCTGCTTGAAGTCTGAGCAACATGTTTTTCATTCCTCTAAGTATCAGTAAAGCGATCACTCACTGTGGGTTCAAGACACCTACGTGAAATCTGCAGATTGCTGGTGAGGGATGGCAGGCTGCCTCTGTCCCCAGCACAGGACCAGAGGATGGAGGGAAGAGATGAGCTCTAAAGAAAAGCCACCAGCACTGACTCTGTGGGCCAGAGCATGAGGAGGGAGCCAGACCATGAGCACGCACAAGTCAAACCCATCTCCAGTCTCCTCTGGCAAGAAGTAAGCCCAAATAAATGGAAAACTTTAAAAGATAAATTACAAGGCAGCACTGCCCTTCTTTTTTCCTTCAGAAATCTTTCAGCATATCAGTTGTTGAAGAGGTTATGCTGCAGAATAAAACTTCTTTCCTGGCCTGAAGGAATCCTTCAGGAACAAAAGGCAGCAGAAATGAAGGGCAGGAGCAAGGAATATACCACCCAGAAACCAAAGGGAAAGGAAGCAGCCAAGAAGTGCCGAGGGGCAAACTGGAATATCAAACAGCCAACTTTGGTGACAGGCGATATATCTTCTAACCCTGGGATTATGCAAGCAGAACCAGGCCCCAAATACCCAAGAGATCTTGTTCTGGCTGGGCCTCAATGCTGCGGACGCTGAGACCCGGGTTACATAAACACCAAAGAGCACTTATATAACTCTTGTATGGCACAGGCTCACTGCCACTGGCACCCCATTGCCACTGAGTGTGGCAGGTACCTGCTCTGGCACCCAGCCCCTCCAGGACCTCCTCCCATTCCTGCACAAGCCCCTGAATGCAGCCCAGGTGAGGTGCCTGTCAGGTTGTCCTCCCTTTTGCAGGCACCACAGCTCATGGTTACTCTGGAGCACTGGGCAATCCTGTATCCATTTCCAGCTCAAAAGAGGGTTGTGAAATTTCAAATCAAACATTTTCATAGCACTTTGAGACGGCAACACCTGGAGAGATACAGAAGGCTGCTACCTGCCATCCCTCTTCTAGATATGTAATCAAAGCTACTTTTCCCAATGAAAGTCCTCAAACCTAAACTGCTCCCTCCTGCCGTGCCCCCTCTCCTGCACAGACACCGTGGGCACTAGTGAAGACAGGGAAACAAAGACAGGAAAGGCACTCACTGAAGTAGCAAGGGAGGCAGGGATCGGTCACATTTGTCCCTTAGCCAGGGGTGTGCGAGAGCAATGAGTTACATAAAGCTACTGCTCTGGAGTCAGGAAGTGTTTCAGGCTGAGTGCTGGGAAGTTTTCAACAAGCTGTGCGCAGGAGGAAACTGAAACCTCCCCTTTCTGGTTATCCCAGTTAACTAGTAACCCAGAATAGAGTTTTGTCAACCAGATTACGAAAATTACCATGGGGATCTAAACCACAAGTAACCGGATTTAACCTTATTTATTTTCACAACACTTCAAAGCTTTTTAAAAAAAATAGAAATATGATCTAGTTTATTGAGGTGGCTAAATATTGATTTAGGTAACAAATTTCCCCTTTCCAGCTTCAGAAAATAGATGCATACGGGGGCTTGACACATTCCAAGCACAGTGAATCCAGCTGGCTGCTACCATGACTCTTCTAGGGATAAATTTCAGGGACTAAGAAAAGAGGACGACTAGGGGAGCAAGCATTCTGCATTATGCAATGATTACATAAGCATTAATTTACACTAGGTAGCTGAGAGTTGTAGCTTTATACCAGCATACCCTCAGAGCAATGAGAAATAATAAAGAAGGGATTATTGCTGCCACACACTTCCAAGGCCACCAAAATGGCAAACAAACAACAAGCACCAGCTGAACTTTAATCTCTGCCTCAAACTCGCACCATAGCTTTGCCCAGGACCTGCTAAGAAGGACAGGGAGAAGACAGGTGACACTCACTCCTAATTTAAAAAAACAGCATGGGAAATAATCCCAGCACAAGGCATCCTCCAGCATCTGAGTCCTCCTTTATTGTTGCTCCTGATGGTAGTGGTATAAGAGAGGAGTGATTTCAAAATGATAATAGTATCATTTGCACCCTAGTCAGTGCCAAAGGAGTTCACAGGCATGATGAGTTCCTCACAGTATCCTGTGAAACACCCACCTGTCCATCCTGCAGAAGAAGAAACTAAATCAAAGCAACCAGATAGGCATCAGTGCTGAGTAACTCAAGTTATTGGCTTCCTGTCCTATGCTCTAACCAATAATTCTCTTCCTTCTCCATAAATATAATTTCCTACTTGAAAAAAACAAAACACAGTTGTGGATTTTTTTTAGAACTGTAACAAAGCACAGAACTTCAGCTACATTCCCTTTTTCTGCCTCAGTCTCTAAAGAAATTTCAGAAGAATTTTTAAGGACTCTGTTTAATGAGGGAGGCATCACTTGGGAGAAAAATTCAAATTGTTGAGTTTGAGCCTGTGTGCTACCGCATTCCACTGGCACTTCTCCCATCAACTGCAGCCAGAAAAGTGACCGAGAGCACTGGAGAAAGTTAATAAGACCAGGATGAAACACCATCGCTGAAAGAACAATCTGTTTCTCGTTTTCCTTTCCAAAATATTGATGCTGCTCCTTTTGTCAAAGGAGTTTGACAAAAGGCTGCAAAGTTGTTTGTGGCAATCAGANCTAAAAACTAAGCGCGTTACAGCCTGGAAAAGAAACAGGCACCTGTTCATTCAAAAGGTTACTAAAATGACAGTTTCCTCTATGGTTAAGAAAGAAATACATGTGTATGTCAGGAGGAAACAGGGATCTTTACATAAAAGATATTTTTCTCACAGGACAACAGGGGGATAGGTAGTGTGCTGCAACAAACCTTGATTTACTACCTGGTGGGTTGCTACCATAAAATAATTAAAATCTGCTGTAACTTTCTAGAAACATTTTTAAAATAACAAAATAGTATCACAGCACTGCATATACAGGTACTTGCTACTTTGAAGACCCCAAAGAAATGTTCAGGCACCTGGAGTGAGGAAAAGCCAGATAAATCAGAGAGGAAAAGAAACATTGCTCAGTGGTTGAAGCACAAAACCAGTGAAGAACATGATGTGTAAGTTCTGCACAGACTCACTCAGTGACCTTGTGCAGTTTATCATCTCTCTTGGGACAGGCAGGTTGTGCAGAAATGTAATGGAGACTCTTGGATCCACCAGCCAGAACAGAACTTCATTATATCAGTTAAAAAGGCTTCCTCAAAGAGAGATAATTTTCTACTGCTAGAGACTTTGGTAGAGACTGACAAACCTTGCCTCAGACTTTACAACTTGACAAGTACAAAGAGGAGTTAATTTGCACTTTTGCTCTCTTACTTTTGTACAAATACCTTTCCAACCAAAATTTTTGAAAGGCCTCTAACCTTGTATTCTCCCTCCATCTATGACCTACAGTCTCATTTCCAAAAGCATCTTTCCCTCCCTGTCTTCTCTTTTTATACCTATTATCTAGACTAAGTTACATAAGTCACTTGTATCATCACCCAGATTCCTCATTTATCCAAACTCATTTTCTATTGTAATCCCTTTTTTTCTCAGTTCACACTCTCCCAGAATTAGCTTCTTTGTCCTGCCACCACAACCAGAGAAACAAGATGGAAATTTTTTTTCTAGAACCCCCCTTCCCACTAATGGGTAACAAATATTGCACAGCTTATTTCTGTAAAAACTCCTCATGACAACCACGCTGCACTTCTCTAATAAACCAGGAATCCAGAGCTGGAACTCCTGGGGACCATTTTTGATCAGTCTGTTAGGTTCATAGCATGACTTTGGAGGTACTTGCCACATGAACAAAGTGCAAGAAGCCTGGCATCACAAACTACCTCACCTCAAAGTAAGAAGTTAAATTATAAATTTAGAAAGTTCTTCAAATCTGAACAAAGTTTTTTCTCCAACACACAATATCCTCCCAGCAGCAAATAAATTTAAGTGGCAGCTATCCCCAAACTGTGAACTCCCATTAGAATTTCACCAGCATCTTCCACTTGATAGGGGGGAAAACGGCCAAGTAGCTTTTAGTCTCTTAGGCACTAATTAGGGGATCTACAGCAAGCACCAACAGCTCTGCCTGGTGCTCAGATTGTTGCCCGGTCAGCAAGTCACCAAATATTTCACTGACAAAAGAAGCTCTTGAAACTCTTATCAAGGAGGATGTTGCAGGGAAAGCATACACACGAAGTCAAAGGGGGTGGGGGAGAGGACAGTGGATATAAAATGATACTGCTATTAACAACTGCCTCCTCTCTTGGAAAAAAGAACTTTTGCAGCATTACAACACAACAGCAGCAGAAACAATAACAGCTAGACCCAAAATGTCACATCACCAAAGACTTCAGAATTATAGGCACAAAGGAAGAGTGAGCTTCCTTCTCATGTCCCCTTCATCAGGCCAAGAGGCACTGCAAGGCTCTGAAATCTCAACCTCTTCCATCCCTGCCTGGTAGGGAGCACGTTAAAACCTGAGACCTACAGAAGAGCCTTAGTTCCCGATGCCTTTTACAACCCACTAAGGGGGGTGCTCCAGCCCGGTGGTGGGAAAATGAATGGCCTGTAACAGGAAAGCAAGAGGGAAAAGAAAACAAGGGAGAAAAAGAAAGAAAAATCAACCCACAAAATCCCCCACCTATGTCCTACCTGGAAACTGCTGAGACTCATCCAAGAGTAGCATGCTGCTCAGTGCACCGAGGCAAGCTCGCTGCCTGCACACTTGTTCAACGTGGCCGCACACTCTCAGCTCTTCTGCTATTCTTGTCTCAGGGTCTTCAGGACAAAAGTTTCCAGTCACTCCTGACAACTCCTTATCTGCCCACAGCCCAGCGAGCACTAAATCCACTCTCACTGGCTGTTCGGTTCGCAGGCGGGAAAAGACTCCTGATAAAACAGTCCAGGGTACAGGCAGGGAAACCCGCACTTAAAGTTTCTGAAAATAACTTTGGTAAATAGCTCCTAGTGCTTGAATCCACCCAGCTGGTGTGATGAGAAGCAGGACGTATATATCCTCCCTGCACCCAGCCGAGACGGACCAGGGTCACCGTTATATAACTAGTTAAATATGCCTCGTGTTCAGCCTAAATAAAAATTGTCACTATCTCCTCCCCTGCTTGGAGAGTGAAACAACACAGCCCTGCCCGAGGTAGCTGCTGCTCCACTGGGGACCGATGCCTGGAGCTGTGCTGCCGGGATGGTTTGGCTTCCGTATGCGCTCCCGAGCAGCGAGCAGCGGGAGCAACCTCAGTTATGCCTGGGAAAAGAGTTTTAGAAGAGAGAAGAGGAGCAGGGAGGCTGAGTGGGTGTGTACAGGGGAGGTCTCTCTCCTCTGGAGCAGCAGAGCTGCACGCCGTACGGATCAGATCCCATTCACTCAGCCTGTGATCCAGTTCAACTAGTGGCAGAGACCAAGACTGAGAATAAAATAAAAATCCTTACATAACCGTTCAGGCTCCGGTGGGGCCCCACGCAAGGGGAATCCCAACAGACAACAGGACATTCAGAGCAGGGGACATGCAGGAGCGTAACTCTGCTTCTGAGTTTCAGTGGGAGGTGGGAAGGAGATGCAAAAAGGAGTACAGCCTTTCTGGCTTTGAAAACAATTATGATTTTATGAGCTATTTGCATGATGCCTTTTAATTTGCAAGAAACCTGGACAACTGAGACTGAAACTTGAGCAATTTGATGGAGCTGGTAACCTGTTTGCACAATAACAGGTGAAAGAGCATCCTGTTCACTTGGTTAAATCAGCAGCTTGCAGACCACTGCAAGTTTCTCAGTTTTCAGGAAAGAACTTGTCAGAATTTGTGGAGTGGGAGATTACTTTAAGTGAGTCTTTGTCCCAGGCATTTACCTGCATCAGGACAGGCACAAGAAAGAATAAATAAGTACAGAATAAGTCCTTTAAAGCTGTGGTTGAACCCCTAAAGGCTATCCATCCTGCCTAACCTTTTTCAGTGTTGCAGGGACTTTATCCATGCCCAGTTCCCTTCAGAGGCATATCTAATGCCAGTAATAAACAGCAAACCTGGCTGAGAGACACATAATGTAATTAGCTCTCTGCTAGTGAGCATTTGTCCATGTAACAAAGTCAGCTGCTTGTTGAAACAACTGGTGAGGGAGCTCTGGGAAAGCAAGGACACGCACAAGAAACCCAAAGCAGGCGGTGTCCGAACAGCCCTCGCACAGACCTGCAGGACTCCAGGACAATGAGCTGTACTCCCAACAGCAGAAGCTGATCTAAAGGTCTGCAAGCACAGCCAGGGCAGAGCCCAGCTCCCTTTTGTGTGACTCCAGCCATTTTTATTTGACCTTTTATTTAGTAGGGATTCGCAGAGCACTGCGAATGCTTGCTGCCATCAAAACATCCTCAGTGCTTCAGGGTACATCACAACTTTGAAACAAACCCAAGATGCTTTTTCATAGTTAGAGCTATATAAATTGTACCAAAAAACCCCCCAAAACCCCCCAAACCCTCCTGTATTACAACTCAGACACTCAGTAACAAGACAGCCTTTTACTTCTGTCACAGATTCAAACAGCCTGGCTGGCATACAATGTTTATCAAGAAGGAAAAGAGGGACAAATATATTAAAGAACTGCATAGCCAAGGATCTTGTAACAGGCCTTATAAGGACTTTGTAGGGTCGGAATAAATAAGCAAACACGACCTCAGCATCTGACCTAACAGATTTATGAATCTGGAAAGCAAGATTTAAAAACAAGTACTGGGTAAATATAACTGGGTAATTGCAAAGCGTGCAGTGCTGGTTTTGGCTGGGAGAGAGTTAATTTTCTTCATAGCAGCTAGTATGGGGCTATACTTTGGATCTATGTTGGAAATAGTGTTGATAACAGAAATGGTTTTGCTACTGGTGAGCAGGGCTAACACAGAGTCAAGGCCTTTTCTACTTCTGACACTGCCCCACCAGTGAGGAAGCTGGGGGTGCACAAGGAGTGAGGAGGGGACACAGCTGGGACAGCTGACCCCAGCGATATCCCAGACCATATGGTGTCATGCTCAGCATACGGAGCTGGGGAAAGGAGGAGGAGAGGGGGGATGTCCGGAGTGATGGTGATTGTCTTCCCAAGTCACCGTTACTGTGATGGAGCCCTGCTTTCCTGGGGATGGCTGAACACTTGCCTGCCCATGGGAAGGAGTTGATGAATTCCTTGTTCTGCTTTGCTGTTTAACTATCTTTATCTCAGCCCATGAGCTTTGTCACTTTTTCCCTTCCGATTCTCTCCTCCATCCCACTAGGGGATAGTGAGTGGCTGTGTGGGGCTGAGCTGCCAGCTGGGGTTAAACCACAACATATCCATATTACAGCAGTCAAGCATGAGAAAAATGGAAGTTCAATACACTGGGGAAACAGGAAATCTATACCTGTCCTTCTGCAACACAGCAACAAAAAGGGAATTTCCTTCTTCACCTTAGCATGCAAAATGGAGAAGCAATTTTTCTAGCTCTTCTACTCACAACACCCTGCTGGTGAGGCCATCACTGTTAGCCAGGATAAATACATATTCACACAACCAAGAATTAGATCTGCCTGAAACAGTCAGTTTATAAAATGATCTCCTCATGGAAGGTAATCTTGTTACAGGTAAGTCCATTTACTGAATAGCTTTTCCATGAGGCCAGTCTTACCAGTAAGGAGCAACGTTCTCCCTCCCCTACCGGGTCTGAAATCTTACCCAGCTGTCACACCTCACCTTTCTCCTCTCAAATCACAAGCTCTTTGCAATTGTACAAACTGTGCTATACGTCACAAGTGGCTTCTCAAAAAGCTTTTGTCACCTGAGAGAATCCCTTGCTAACAACTTAGGGGATTACTTGTTAAAAAAACCCACACAACACTATGAAGTTTGTATTTTCATAGAATATTAAGATAAAGGTCCTTCAGAACATGTTTTTTATTTGGCTGACAAGTGTTTCCAGCAGCAATGTCAGCATCCCTGAACACTGCAAATTCACAAGCATTAAAACTTATACTTAAACCTGTCTATACAGACAAGAAACTTGACCATAAAGTGTTTTAGGACATTAGTTCCTCTGTATAGAAAAGAACATTATCAAAGTGAAGTCAGTTAAACTAAATAAATTTCAACAAAATGTCCAAAACATGCATCCCCTTCAAGGTGGAGTAGCTCCTTCCCCAGCTCCATGCCTGTTGTCCACCTTGAACCTCTCAACCCCTGCTCCAAAGGCTGAGCAGCTCCATGACTGCTCCATGACCTGATCCAAGGGCAGCATCAGAAGAAGCACTGGATCTATGATGTGCCACCCTGCTCCTGGTCCCTGCAAGCTGGGGTGGTTCCCTTCTCCCCAGGCTCTTCATCCTCATCACCACCCCACAAAGCAGAAGAGACCTTCCTTGCCCACCCTCAACTGCCCAGGCTGGTTGGCTGCATAGTCCCTTCCCCACTCCACGGCTTTCTCCCAGCCATGCTCCACATCCACCAGCTCCTTCTGCACACCCCACTGACCTCCACTGCACAGGGAAGCTGCCTACTAACCCAAATTCTTTGTAAGTTACTGAACATGAACTAGGCTTGACAGCCACATTTCACTCTTGATTAGCACCTGCTAGTAGCACATACACATCATTAAGGCCACTTTCCCTGTCCTAGTTTCCATGTTGTTTTAGCAACACAAAAAACACACAAGAATCCCAGGTTTGAGTTGGACACGATAAAAGGTGTTGTTTATCCACCCAGAACAGTTCAGACATTATCACACTTGGACTCCACAACACTTTGTGTTGGCAACTGAGTATTGCTGGGATTTTAGAATCGTTTACTTTTTAAACAAACACTGCACTGCAAATAAAAATACTTTTTGATAAGATCTAAACCAACCATGGAAAACCAGAGTTTTTCCATTGACTTTAGTGAGTTTCAGACTGAACCATAAGGCATAAAATTTGATAAATCTGTTTTTTCTCATTTTATTTTATTCATATAAATCTTGGTGTATTTTCTTTCCCAAAATCATCTGAATCATAAGTGGGGGGAGGTTGGGAAGTTGTACATAATGTAACAAAAATCTAATTGCACATAATACAGGAAGTGACACCATGCAGTGCCTCTTGCAAATGCTTTTCACACTGGCACTGTGGCAAAACACACTGCTTGAGATTCCAAGGCTTTCAAAGGTTGTTTAAATGTACCAAAGAAAATAAGCTGTTACTAGACAAGATGTAATGATTTAAAGTCAAAGAATTTATACCATAGATATTTATCATCATTTTAATCAAAATTAAATCCATTCAGTTACAATCCCAGTTACATTCAAGAAACTGATTCCTCATTTCTGTAACTTGCTAAATTTCTCTGCTGCTGTAGATGACACAACGTATTTGTGCACCACTGAAGAGTTTTTTAGTACAACTTTAATTTAATTCCATTCATTTTCAGCTACGTGCAAATTTGACATAAATCCCAAGCTGAGTACACAAAAGTACCACTTTTAAATTGCTTCTAGCAGTTCAAGTATTTAAATATTTTACACAGATGAGGATCTGCAGATGTTTTAATTGCAAAATTTGTTTTGACAGAGATTTAAACTATAAGTTTCTGCTCACCTAGCCCAAAAAGATTTTATCTTGTAGCTTTCTCCTGTCTCATTCCTATTTGCATATTTGCAAGTGAAAATAAAGTCCTCTGACTCCTACTTAGAATTTTTTTGAGGCTGAGTCAGTGAACTGCATATTGAAGAAAATGTGAACAAGACATTTTAAACATCTGCAGTACAAAATACTGTTAATAAAAAAAATACTTTGATCCAAACAATGAACCAGACACTTCTAAAAGTTCCATGTTGCAGTTTCTTTAAAGCCTAAAAAGTTAAAAAGATAAAGGAAATAACTGTGATGTGATTTAAAATTGTGTTTTAAAATCTGAAGAATACTTCTAATTTAATTAAAACAGTTCCTCATCTCCTTCCACAGGTTTATTATTTAATATTACACTTGTATAACATATAGCAACATGCACATTTTATTTAACCAGTCATTAAAACCAGCACAATACCATATAAATTAGGGGAAAATGAAATTAAGGACCCCTTGCATGGTTTTAAACTCAGGTGAAAATCAAAGAAGCATTTCACCCAGTATATTTGAACATAAAAGGGGTGCTGCCTAAAATGTAAACCAGAGGATTTTCACTTTGGCTTCTTCACACTCATCAGGTGAGCTTGGCAAAGTGACTTTGCCACTCCTTACCTGTTCAAGAGGGAAAATACCACATTACAAATTTGCTAATTAGTTTCCATATGATTTCATCACTGTTACAGAAGTTGCAGCTGAGGGAATACATACCTATTAGCAATGGCGAGGTGTGGTACAAAGCTGACAACTGAAAAAGTACGTGGGAGAAAAGGCACCAAATGGGACAGAGGAGCAAGTGGGACTGTCCTTTTTTAGAGATTCTTTGGAATTACGACAAGAAAAATGCAAGTTTTTGGCCAATAAAGCACAACCTCTATATCCTGCAAAGCTTATCAGAAAAGCAGGAAGACAACTTGGAGCAATTCTTTGTTCAGTTAATAACTGCTCACTTGCTGACCCTGCTCCCCACACCTTCATGCTTCAAATCTCACATTTGTGACAGCTTTAAGAGAAGAGATACAAGAGAGGCAAAAAAACATTTGAGAAACTCCATATACATATATATAGAAAATGCAGAGCCATGAACGTGGGCTGCTCCTGAACTGCATAGAAGGATTTCTATTTTGTATTCCATCATACGCAATAGATCAAAGGGAAGGAGGGAGAAAAGAGGGGGGAAAAGCGTAGCTGGTTATAACACCACATCATTTCACGAGATCTGCCAGTCCCTGCGCCCAATTGGCGGCTCTGAAGGAAGCAGAGCTCTGGCGTCATCACCTCCTTTTAAAGAAGTAAAGCTAGTCATTACTCCAGGTTATATAACACTCAGACTATGCCAGACTTTGTGCCACCCTCTCAAAAAGGAAGCCGCTGTCAGAGAGCCTGGGAGGCGGGCAGGGGAGTCACCGACGTTTTCTTTCGGAGCTTCCCCCTGCTCGGGATAAGCCGAGGAGACCGGGAAAGAGTCCCCGCGTCCGGACAGAGCGGGCAGCCGGCGAAAGGCTCGGCGACCGACCTGCGACATCGGTAGTCCGTAACCCCCTGCGCAGGGGGCTGGAGGACAGCACTCCTCAGGATCTCATCCTTCCTTCCCACAGCAGCCCCCAGGCCACACCTCACCCTGCTGAGAATAACCTAGCTCACGGGGCTGGTTAGAATGCTGGAATCAGCCAGTAAGCCCCGAACCTCAGGCGCCACACCTCCCCATTCCTTCCTGATTTATTGGCAAACAGGCAAGGCACCGCTACCGTCCTCCCACCACCGAAACTGCCCCAACGCAACACAATGCCCAGCCAGGCCATCTGCAGCTTCGGAATCGGCAGAAGGGGAGATAACAAAGCATCCAGAACTGACTGTTCCCAGCAAAGTACTCAAGAGGATTTTTTCTTTAACATCACCATTTAGCGAGTCCAGTAAATCCAGTGCAAGGAAGTTTGGTGCCACAGGATCCGCACAACGTGCTGGGGACAGGGACCCTCGCTGGCTGGGCAGGGCCAGGCCCCTCAGACTGCACACACAAACATCATTTTGCTCTGACACACACACACACTGTGCTTCCGGGAAACTGCCAGGATAAAAACAACAGGTAAAATCTACAGCCTTCTGTGATGAAGTAAAATTCCTGGAGAAATCAGCGGGGCTCTTGCCTAAATGAGGCAAGCCTCTTCTGCGATTTCAATGTAACCCTTCAGTATTACTCAGTAACCAGGTCTGCTAAAACTGCGAATGTTACCATCCTTCTACCTTTGATACTTAAGTGCATCTTTTGTATTTTATTCTGCTGGATTGTCGCCAGCCACCTCCTAATTTTTTGGGTCTTAGGAAACCAACACAAGTCTCGAACATAAGGTTTGTGGACACAGAGAGCGTATGCTGAACAGACACAAAGCTCTTATCAGTTTCAGGAACTGAGAGAACAACAAAACCCCCTACAGTATATCACCTGAGAAATGCATCTGCTATCTGCAATTTGATGCACATTTACAGAGTTATCCACAACCATCTGAGGCTGAGCCCCACACTCTGCAACTACATGATAAAGTACATTTAAACACTATGATTAATAAGCATCATTTTCTAACATAATGCAGCTTTCTACAACAATTTGATTAAGTTTAAACTTAATGTCAATAGGCAGGATATTAGTCGACAAGTAAATTCTCTTACAGGGAGTGATTGCTTTTGTACCTCTTATGATACCACCCAAGCAATCCTCTTTGCAGGCAATTACTGACTTGGAAGACAGTCTACATAAAGTTACTACAAGCATGAAAACCTACCTGGCTTGCAAGGAACATCAAAGTGCACAGTGGTACCTGAAAGTTCAGATCTGGCTCTTTACTAAGACCAGAGCATTGCATAGGCAACAAACCTAGACTGGAGCAGAGGTTTGTTTCCCTCAGGATATGTCCTTCCAGCTTCCTTGGAAATAGTACTGGTGGGCTCTAGAGGAAGCTGCATCCAGCCACAAGTAACCAAAACAAAAGGATCTACATAGGGAAGTCCGTCAAGAAGGAAAAAGTGAGATTATGTCAATCATCACTCTTCCCTTTCCCCAAGAAATTCACCTTGTGCACTGCAAACATCCACTTGTAGATCAAAGTGCAGAATTATAACTTATGGGGACTCACCACTCTGGCATAGGTACATACAGAACACAGAGGAGTTTACAGTTAAAGCCTCCCTCATGATTGTCTTCAGTGCTTTTATAGACTTAGGAAAGTCCTGACTTCTGTTTCTTTCTATACCTTTTGCTCCAACTCATCCACTTTCAAACAACAAAAAGATTCTGCTCTCCACTCCAAGCTTACTCTGATGGGCTTGTGCCTTCCCTTAGCCCCAGCACCTGCTTCCAGCTAAACAAGGACAGGAGATCAAAGCACAAGCCACCGGTCTGAGGCAGGGAGCACGCAGCAACCAAGGCTACTGTGCCACATACTGCAGCAGATGGAAGCAGGGTTCCTCAAAGAGCAGTTCTGTTCTCTAAGGCTGCCTTGACCTTGGGATGCCCATCTGCCCTTGGTGCCACCTGGAGACACAGCTGTGAAAGGCTGCTTTCTAAAAGGAGTGGAGAGATTAAAGCAGTAAGTACCTAATTGCTTCTCCTCTTCTTAAGGAATAAATTTGATTTTTCTAGCAGATATGAAGGACAACTTAAAACCAGTGTTTCCTAAAAGAAAATGCTGTGCAGTCTGGTCTAAGGTAGAAGACAAAAGGTTTCAGGTTGTTGGAAGAAATCTCTATTTACCAACACAAGCATGATCATTCATTTCAGGTAAAAAGTGCAGGGAAATTACTTTCTAACAGCAGTTTCTTATTTCTTCTCCTTTTTATTTCCAGCAGGATGGGCTTTTCTAAATCTGGATATAAAATGATATATGATACCATTTAGCAAGATAGGAGACTGTCTCCATACTTTTCCTCTGCCTCTCTCTCAGTTTCATACAGGTAAGAATAACATGACCTAATTTATAAGACTAACTACAGTCAAAAAGCAAAAACTCACATATTTGAGGAGGAGGAACCTACAAAATGAACAGATTTATACCAAAGAATTTCCTCTCTTCCCCTGTAAGGACAGAAAGTTGCTCTGTTCCCAACCACACACATCCAGCTGGGGACTCCCACACACCCCAGTCTTGTTTTGTTCCAGCACTTTGTTGGGAAGAAGAAAAGATAGAATGCTTTGGGGTGGGAAGCACATGAATAACACCATCTCCAAAATGAACAGCAGATCTCTGTACCTTAAGGATGTATTCATATATCATTCAAAGAAATATTAACCCACCCTTCCACGTGATTTTAAAAACAGATTTCCAAAATAATTTCAGCTTTAATAACTCCAGGTGCTAATGAAATTTCTAGTAAGTATGCTGTTAACTACTCATTTTTCCCATTAGATTAGACAAAGAATTTGCCCAGGCAACTTCAAATTGATCTCCCTTTCAATGTAATTGCACCCTACAATGATGACCCACAAAGAGCCACAGAGGAGCATCGTATTAAACAAAATCCATACTTGCCATAATTTCATGCCAACATTTTTCCCCTCAACAACACAGTGAAAATTGTAGGAAAAGCTGACCAAGCAGGACCCCTTTAAATGAACAGACTTTCCTCTAGAGAGGGCTCAAGGTAAGCAGAGATCTTGGATCAGCAGTGGGTGCCATCTGAAGTCAAGAGCTCCTGCCTTGATATCAAGGGGGGAAGTTCAAAACTGTGACTACCAAGTGGCAGCTCAAGTTCAAGCAGAAAGCAGCTACTGAAAGACATTGTGGATCATACTGCAGAAAGGAAAGGTAGCTCTGTTTGAGCTACCAAATGTCATAAGCAGGATGAGCAGTTTTAAGAGGCTAGGGTCAGGAAAAGTGTCTCTCTTCCCCCTCACTCACCTCATGTGCCAATCTCTCAGATGTTCTGAGATTTCCTGATGCTCTCACCCTACCAAGGGGCTGCAGTGCAAAACATCACTGCACCCATGTGTCCTCCTCTCCTGGACTTGCTATTCTGTACCACCAACCAACTGTGCTTCTCATTCACTCCTCTTTAAGAGTCTGTATGTCCACAAAACCCCACACAAGCCAGTCTTGGTTTGCTCCAGCACTTTGTCAGGGAGTAGGAGGAACAGTATGACTCTGAGCTGGGAAGAGGGAGCTCCTCCAGTTCTCCACCAGTCAAACAGAAATGCCACAGAGCTCGCACATTCCCAGCCCTGGAATGTGGGGAAAGAAAGGGGGGATAGGAAAGGAGAAAAAGTGCAGAACACAGGGCAGGAGACAAGGCCAATTCCATGGAGTTTGCCTCATCACAACAGTATCACCTAATATGTTATTATTTGGTTTTGCCTGGTATCTTTGTACGGTAAGAATTGCAGCACTACTGTAGTACTGGAAAATTGTTCACTAGTATTCCCTGTCTGCTGTACCATGCACCCTGGAATGCAAACACAACTAGGAGCCTTTGAGGACAGTGTCTGAATGCTTGGGCTCATTAAGACATCTTTGAGAGAACTGAACAACCACTTCTACCCTGAACTGCACTTTAAGAAAGTGTTTAACCCATATACTCAGAGGTAAGAAACAAGCAACTTGCCATCACTATTAATAGCAGAATTACAGCAATACATATGAATAAGAGATAATGAATTCCAGAGACATCAGTCAGAATAATCCAGAGACATTCCCAAAGTGGAAAAACAGAACAGTACAGTGGGATTCATTCAAACACTCAACAGCTTTCCTTGGGAAAGCTCTGAGGCATAAATGGTCCATGCATTTGAAATGATCTGTAAAATCCATATTGGAGATTTGTTTCCTCTTTGCTCAAATTAGCTTTTATTCCTATGGAGTCCTACACAGCCCTCAGCAACAACCAGGATCAGAGAAAGTGCAGGACTTGAAACAGCCCTTTATCTCTACAGTCATCAGTAGACATCACATTTCTAGTGAAAATGATTTAGGGAGTTAACAAAAAAGTTTCTAGCAGTCACGCATTGCTATCACAAAATCAAACATGATAAAACAGGTGCTGCAACCCACAAGTGATGAGAAAACAGATGAAGTGGGCAGGGATGACAAGGCTGGAAAAGCAGTGGCAGCCTCTGGCTAGGATTGAAGCGTGCTGCTGGGATGGTGTGCAGTCTGGCAGCTGGAGAAGGGGCTGTAAGTGTCAGAACAGGAATGTTCTGGAAGCATTCTAGAAAAAGAAAAAAGACTAAAGCTGGAAGAGTTCCTACACATGATGCTCAGGTTCATTAACTGGCCACCACTGAAGAAACGGATAAAGGATGCAAGCCATGTGGTTATTAGCTTTCACTTACTCAGAAATAGTCAGAAAACTAGCTTTTCAGGCTCTTCTGACTCCTTGAGGGCAGGGGCAAACGTTGAAGAGCTGCGTTCTTCAACCCTGAAAGCCTGTACCACACAAGTACAAACTAAACTCTTGACCACCTATAGGCCAGCCTATACTAAATGCAAACAAAACTGAGCAGAAATCAGAAAAACGTGCCAAAACTGAAGCTAGCACTAAAGTACTAGAATGTAAAAAGAACTCCTAGAAGACTATGAAACTGAAACTACACACAAGGATTAACTCCACACACATGTATCAGAAAGACAAAAACAGGTTAACCATGCAAAATACAAGTCCCTACTAAGTCTGAGATTATATGATTGACCACCACCAAGTGTGGATAACATTACATTAACACTGAAAAGTTCTTAAGTTATTTGAGCCACCATCAACACATGGAAATCCTAAACAAAGCCACTAGGTTGCAAGCAAACTGTAAAAATGTTATTTTTGTAATTTATATAATCACTATTATTTAAAACAAGTAATCAGTTTCAGTTTGGAGAAAATGTTTATGCAGCCTGTCAGCCTTCCAAGGAAATAGCTTTGAAAGATTAATAATCATCTAAAGCTTGTAGTGCTAGAAATATGCATAAGCCCATCCTCAAGGGAAAGATCCCCCCAGGATCCCCAGTGGGATCAGAACAACCACAATATCAGGAGGGAGGAGAACAGCACAGCTGGGAATAGGGAGAACAAAGTTTTAACAGAAATTATTAAAATTAAGCTTTTTAAAAGCTTCATAATATAAACATTAGAGCACTGCATCCCTTCTTATGAATAAAACTGTCTGTTCCAAATATGATATTTATGAATGAGGTTAGTCTACAAAGTGACAGGACTACAAACATCAGATGGGCAAAATAAAATTAACCTCGTAATTCTGAAGTTGGTTATATTTCATAGGCTAAAGAGCAGGAGACTGGTTTATATTAGATCTAAGGTGATACAAATGCCAAATGACATTTTGAAGGCAGTGTGTAGCTGTAAGGAGATATCAGGAAAAGCAGACTGGACACCTCCACAGAAGATAATAATTATACATCTAAGCACCCAGAAAGCATTCTGGTATTGTGGCAGACAGAATTAAAGCTGAACAATCTGAAACCTCAGAGGCAATCTAGCTTTGCTCAGCTCATGGGAGTTTTCCCTTGTACCTAATGAACAACCATAAAAATACTTTATGTTAGTTTTATGTAAATTCTTTTTACTGTTCCTTGTTATTTCCTACATTTGTGTTTTGTTTTTTTTTTTTTTTAATTAGTCACTACAAAAGTATAAAACAAAAATGTTTCTAGTGTTTTAACATGAAAATGAATAGCTGTCCTTACCAGTTCACAAAGTTCTGTATACCTACATTGATCTTGTTTGCTTTGGAAAGAATAATCCTGACAAACAACTGTGAGTATCCACTCACAATAACATAGATGTTGATGATAAAGCACATAAGTCTATGATAATAGACCAGTGGAATAGTGGGAATGACCCACTTGGACATGACATACAGACACTCCCTTCTGTTAATAGAAGTTTGGCAACCACGTCCTACTTCCTCCTGCTGCACTGTCTGCAGGGTCCTGTGAACAAAGTGACATCATCATCATCACCAGTCTGAGACAGAGTAATCTGTGTCCTTGTAACGCTTCTCAGTGTTGATATTGGGAATTCCCTTGTTTCTTACCTGAACTAACACTTCCATTTCTGCTACTTTCTCATTAGAAAAAGCCATCATGTGAATAAAAAGAAAAAGAGGAATGCATTTGTATTTGTGTAGACATTTTTATAAAAGCATTTACAATCAAAACAGCATCTTCAAGTAGCACATGGCTGAAAGAATATAACAACAAAACAAACACTTGAGGACAACAATTTATTTTGAAGCCAAAAATTCTTTGGTAACTAGAAGAAGAGAGAAGTATCTGTTTTTAACACATTCTATGCTAAAGAAAGGAAGACTACTCTCAGTTGGTTTAGGTAGGTGTATTCAAATACCTGCATACCCTTTGAAGTTATTAAAAATTGCATTTTTAAAGGAAGCAAATAGAGCATCCCTTAAGCTCTGGCTACAATTTTGTGATACAAAGAGATTGATGGCAAATTCAGCATGGGGAATTCCCACCTGAGCTCTGCATTCCTGTCTAGGAGACCTAGAACATCAGCCCTTCTGGACCAACAAACATTTCAAGGATCCTGCCCTGACCCAGAACAGTTACCTAGTAACACTCAAATGTAACCTGCACAGCACAGGCCAACAAACACCTGTATTAGCCCTAACCTGAATTGCTCTGCTACTGAAGAAGAGAGTAGGGCAGGTGGAACTAGGTGAGGATAGAAGGTGACAACTTACTTAGTACTTCCATCTTTTGTCTTGTAAAACAAACAAAGGAGAACCCAAACTGTATGCTGGCAGAAAAGATTATTTTCCAGCTGTTAAAGATGATGACTGTGAATGAGCAATAATTGTCCATAGCATCCATCAAATCGTTTATGTATGGGACAAGCCAATGACATAAATATATTTATTTTCACCACATCCTTTAAATAATACAAATAATTGTAAATCGACTTATTTACTTCTTTATATAACTGCTTTCTCAAAATTTGAAGCTATTTAAAAAATTCTATCCTCCTTACAATTTATACTTGTGGTTTGTTTTTGTGATGGAAATATTTTTTGGCCAGGAGACCATATTTAACATACATTAAATACCTATTTAAACTAAACAGCCACATAAGGACTTCTCCCTACCAGGAGCTGGACAAATCCTAACCCTTACACAATCTCCCAAGGGTGACAGCCAGTTTTCTATAACAATGTATTGATGCCTCAGGTTTTAGCTTTTATATTTTTCAGATTCTGTACTGCTTTAGTGTGCAGTTCTGAGCTTCATATTAAGGGATTGTCACAGAGCAGGGAGACAAAACAATTCCTCTCCTAGTTTGGGACCAAGGACAACCACCCAAATTTCAGGCCCAAGAGAATAAACAACGTGGACTGAAGACAGAAAAACAAGAAGAATGGGACTTCATAACCTAAAGCTGTAATTGGACAATTAACTCCAATATGCAAATGGAGCAGAACTCATAAAAGTGAGAGACCCTGTGACCAGTTGTCCATTTTGTGACCACTTTGGGTTTATCTTGGGCTGGGCTCTTGTGCTGCCCAAGGTGCATCCATCGAGGCCTTTTAATAAATTCCTACTTTATTCTTTAACTCTGTCTAGCCTCTGCTCTAGATCAGCCTCACAAGGCATCAGTATATTCCCAACCCCATTCACTCACCACTTTCATCAAGTAAGTCCTCCTCGTCATCCCCATCATTGTCCTCCTCCATCGCCTCCTCCTCATCTTCCTCCTCCTCCTCTTCCATATCCTCCTGCTCCAAGTCCGGGTCCAGGTCCGGATCACTCCCTGAGATTGACTCGTCTGACATGATTCCCAGTGGTGCTCCTTGTGCATTACCTGCTCATGTTCTACCGTGAGGCAGCCCTGGAAGGACACCAAACAGGAACATGAGCCCAGCAAATCCCAACTTTGAGCCTCAAGGCTCAACATCACAGCAGCATTACTGCACATAAAAAACCAAATCAGCCTTTTAAATAAGACTTAGATATCAGACAAAGCACAAAATCCTGTGGAGAAAACGGATGCCATAAGAAATGGATCATAATGATACAGGCCCAGCATTGAAGAATCTCCATCTCTTCATATTCTTCTTGGTGTCCTTGACATGAAAACAGCAGGAAGATTCCTGGTATCAATGTCTGATTATTCAGAGATGCAAAAATTAATAAATTATGTGAACGATTTCAGAACACTACCATCCAAACAGGAAGCATACAAAAAAGGATCAGTGTCAGCATCCCCTCTGGATACCTGCTACCCTGATCCCTGCAAACACCATCACAGTGAGCACATGTGGCTCAGAGACAGAAACCCCCTCCTGCCTCATCTGTACCCACTGCAAAGGTCACTCAGCTCCTCATCACAGCCTGGCTGAAGTCTCTGATCCAGCCACACAACAAAAACACTGTTACCTTCATAGCTGAGGCATAAAACAACAAAGATCCAGATGTAAAGGTTGAATTCCCATTGTAAAACAGGGCAGGAAAAAAAGTAAACATGAAGAAAGGATGGATCAGACAAAATTTGCATTTCCTTTCTCTCAAGGACAAGAATTGGGGCTGGCTGTGCATAACTTCTCTGTTACATCACTCCAGTGCATCACAGCACAAATTGTGGTAGAACACATAAATAAAGCCTCAAGAGAGGACCAGGGCAACCACAAAGTCACCAGTTTATCTGTTCAGATCATGCACTGTCACTTCTGGTCAGTGATGGGTAGTCCTGAGCAATCCTCTTCCATACACATAGAATGATCCTAAAGAAGCTGTATAAGATGGATGAAAAGAAACACAACCAAGAAAGGAAAATAAAGAAGGCATCTTGATCTTAAGGAACATAAGCAAAGGATGTATTCAAAGATCAAACTGCAGAAGAATTACTACCCACACACTCTCCAGAAACCTTTAAAGAAAGATGAAGGAAACATTTCCTCATCACTCACTTCCCACTGCCCCCTACTTATACCACATTTCCACTGTAAATTATAAAATGCTTGAGAACTAATCAGCCACTTAAAAACAAAACAGAAAAAACCTAACCCCCAAACTTCTAAGCAGATAAGGCAGTTCAAATATCTATAAACAATTAAAATTTCATTTAATTGAACACTTAAATTTCATTTTCAGCTATGGTTCAGTAGTTATCAGATAAACTCAGAAACCTGAAGGTTAAAGACAACACAGGCTGAAAATCTAACTGTTGAGTATGCTGAATTGTTCCAGCTGAAGTCATCAGCTCCTGCTCTGCCCCTCTCAGCTCCTCAACAACATGGAAGAGTGTCAGAAAGAAAGTAGACACAGGGAAGAGAAGGCATTGCAGAGACTGGCTTTGGAACAGGAAGCCTTTCACCACTCAGTCCCAGGAGCACTTTACCACCAGGCAGAGACAACTGAAGTCCCTCCACTAGTACACATGTCACACAGAATAAGCTGGCTTGGTAAAGCAGATGGCAGAAAAGGCCAAAACCTGAATTAGCTCAAGTGGAACTGTGCCAGTTTACACAAGCCAAAGATATTAATTCAGCTTCTGTGGTCTGCAGGTACAAGCCCAGTTGCTGTCAGGCTGCTGCAACATGGTCACCTCCAGCATCCCTTGTTTCTGATGTCTGGTGACTTCAGTCAAGGGCTGCATACACAAAGCCATCTATTATCAAAAGTTTTTCCTAACAAATGTTGTGCTAAAGCCTACGTGTATTTCAAAACAGTGGCTTATTTTTTCTTTTACATAGAACCAACCAACCAAAGAAACACAAACACTGCTAATGCGGCAGGAATGAACTCTCCTCTACAAACAGCAAAAGCAGAAGTGCTGTAATGTCACTAAACACTCCAGGTCAAAGAATGACACATGACACGGTTTCTCCCATCAGTATCCTCCTGTGTGTCATCCTCTTATGTCCTATCATTTGTCCCAGAACCTTACAATTAAAAAAAAAACCAAATAAAACCACAAAACATTCTCTGAAAATTGTTTAAAGGCAAGGATATGGGTCCCTGTGCTTCTTTAGATAAAATCAAACCCAGTGGAGAGCAGCTCTTCCTCAGACTGGAGCACAAAAGGGCTCGAATCGAAGCTTTATTTTTCTTTAGCAGTAAGTATACCTTCTGTATAAGCCCACTCCTGACACCCGCCCGGCTGCCCTGGCCATATGCAGGAGAGTTAAACAGAAGCTTTTGAAAAAACTTAATTAAATCTTGCAGAGCTGGGTGAAACAAAGATGTTAACTCCTCCGTGCCTGTTGTGCTGCTGCCGTCTATCTCTGTCCCCTCCCTCCCTGGTGCTGGGTGCCGGGAGGGCTCCCACCCTGCCTGGTGGCAGCAGGTACGCGGTGCACAGCCCAGAGCCTGCCCTCGTTTCTCACCGATCTGACCCAGTTCGGAGCCTCCCACCAAGGGGAATTACACAACAGGGCCAGATTGTGGCTGCCGCTACTGTTTTATGGCTGAGTTATTCCAACCGGCCCCATCTCCTGCCTTTGCACACGCAGGCACGGTGCTCGGTGTTTAATCGCTGCAGGAAGGGCACTTTGCGAGAGATAAACTGATTACCTGCCTCTGGGCCTCCCCAGCCCCGCGCGGGATCGGCCGGAGCTGGCCCGAGCGGGATGCGTGCCTCAGCAGGGTTACAGCTCCAAAAAACCCAAACCAAACCCTCTGCCTTACAGCAGATATTCAGCCTTCCAGCACAATGCCTCAACAGTGGCGAGGCTGCTGAGAAACCGGGCTGGGATCTTAGGGGGAAACACTTGGAAAAATTCCTCTTGCTTACTCAGGGAGGAAAAAAGAGCTGTCATGTTTATCCTACCCAGAAGTTAAACCCTGCAATCAACTGCACATCAAATTAACATCCAAGACAGCCTCTTTCATATATTATGTCCCGTCTTTCAACAAAGATAAAAATAGTTCTGAAGTTTTTTGGGCTTTGCTTTTTTAAGGTAGAACACTTCAGATAGTAAGTAAATGCCATGTGCTGATGACTGCCTCCTCCTCAAGCCTGCACAGAAAGGAGGCCCACTTCTAGGTGAGGAAACCTTGACAATTTGGACACATTTCTGCTGTCCTCACGTTTTTCTTTCACTCTGCAAAGCTTTAAAATCGCTTCTCACACATAAAGGTGAGAGAGAAATGTGAAAGCAACTTTTTCCCTTCTACACGAAGTTGTTCACAGCACGGTTGTGTATGCCATGAGCCAAACTGTTAAGTGAAACAGCAATCATCAGGGGATGTGGGGACTTGGGGCATTTCTGTACATCACTTTCATCAGAGGATCCACTAGTACAGTAAATACTAAACCATTATTTAATTAACTATTACAGATACCATCGAGTAAAAAGCAAAGATGCAGGACAAGGCAGAATAGAGTCCTTCCTCACTTGAGGAGAAGGAGCAGGGTTCCCCTGCACTTATAGAAAGCCACAAAAGCCAAAGTGACTTTACAGAAGCTCTTTGCCCACTACAACACAAGTGATTTAGGCACAGGACATGCTCATTCCTGAGTACACAACCATCCCATACAAATCCCTTCAGAAAGGGCAGGTTTAACACTAATGCTGCTTCAGTGCTGAACAGTAAAGAGGATTCCATCACCTCTCCAACCTCCAGCCAAGCCCAATATCTGGGACTCATCAAGATTTGTCCCTTAAAGCCTGTTTTGTAACCAAGACTTCACACTAGCCATTGTGGTGCCAGGCCATAGAAACAGGATCAAGCACCCTGGCAAATCACAAGAGGATTTGCACAGACAGTTTAATAAAAACAGGTATTTCTAAGTCTGTACTGCATAACACTCTTCACTGTTTGTTACACAGTCATATTTTATGGAAATAATAATTTCCTTTTACGTTTTCCTTTTTTGTTTGGCAGCAAAAGAGTAAAATGTTATGGTTGGGGCCATAAGATTGCTCTTAATACACTCAGTTCACACACAAACACTCCAAACTGGATGTGTATGAAGATAACTGCTGGTTTCTTGGGGAAATCTCATCTGTGTGTTAGACCACTACTAGCATCATTTTGGTACCTCACAGGCAGCCTTCAGTACCTAGCAGAACATTACTATAAAGCACACAACTGCATGAGTAAAGGAACCATGAGCTTAAGCTTCTCTATGACAAAAAGTCTTGTAACAGCTTGCAAGCAGTATCTTGCAATGTTATTGCAAAATAACAAGTAATATATCTCTGTTCCATTTAAAAATCTAGTAAGAAATAAACCTGAGATCAGTGGTTTTGAGCCGTTTGAGTCTAACAAACACTAGAATTTCTCTAATTTACATTATGCAACATATTAAAACCTCTATTAAATGATCATGTAAAAAATGGTGTCAGGGGAATCACCTAAAAGGATAAATATTTTTTTCAAAAAGGAGCCAACAGTTTTACTATACTAGTCCAGCAGACCCCTATATGCTTTAAACAAAGAAGTGTTTACTGAAAAATCAAAAGAAATCTATTCCCCCCAAGTTGCATTTAAAGCCATCCTTAATAAATTATTTCATTATTTAAATCCCTTCTTCCTTTGCAGCCTGAGACTGTTGAGACTCCAGCTATGCAGTTTCTCTGCTGTGACTCACAGCTAACTGGTGGCCACACACTGCTGGCTGAGAAGGAAGAAAACAATTCTCCTCCTTTATTTTATCTAGTTCAAATCACAAACAAACTAAGTAGCATTGATCCCCTCTAACTAATGTGTTCTCCACAGGAATATCAAACTGAAGGAAAAAGAAGCAGCCTGTGAAATCATAAATTGGGGAGCATCTGCTTGTCCTGGACCACCCTTCCGAGGAAGGCAAGTGTGCTTATCCCCACTCCACATAAATATGGAACAACGGATCTAGTCTTCACCCACAGTACATGTGAGTATTAAGGAGCCCTCTGTGATTTGTGGGGAACAGGAACTGAGAGGAAAAACATCCATATATCAGTTCTGAGAGAGTTGCAGGACCTGCTCTTTTATTCTCTCCAGGGTAACAATCTCCCTCCTAAAAGGCACCACAAAACTAAAACCAGCCTGAAACTGGTTGTTCCCTGACAACATGAACAACAAAAGCTGCTGCAAGAAAGGGTAGGAGAAATAAAACAAAAAACAAAAAACAAAATAACACAAGAAAAAACACCAAAAAAACCCCCATAAAATCAACCCATAAAGAAAGAAAAGGGAGAGCTAATCCTTCCCCTCTGCTGACATGACAGTGCTAGCACTGAGAATGTGACAATGAACATTACATAAGGCTTGGCTCCCACTGTGATCCGAACAAAAAGAGCCAGCGTGAGTCAATGGCAGCATCTGCAGCTCCTTCCACAACCTGAGCATCCATCACCTGCTCTGGGAGCTGCCCAGCCACAGGGTCCTTCTCTCCTGCACCTCAGGGGGGGATGTGGGAACACCCTACTGCCGGCAGTGGCAACGTTTTGTGACCCTTAAAGAAAACCTGAACTCTCCATAAGATGCCAGCACTCCCTTCCCCACAGACTTTATGAGGTTCTTCACCTCTGGACACAGCCAGCAGAAATGGGCAAATGTTTTTGTGTTAGTATTTATGTACGTATATATAGTTACATACATCATTATTTGCCTAATCACTGATGCGTTGCTTCTAAGGGCAATTTTGTTTAATCATATTAAAGCAGAAATTGACTTCCTATAAGTCAACTCTCTCCTTTCAAATACTCAAAATGTCCTCACCAGTGAACCACCATAGAAGAGCAATTTGGTTTTTATTGCATAAAAATTCAGGCTACCTGAGGTAAGAAGCATGTGATCACTTTTGCTTCCAGTAATCACTGACTGGATCTAACACCATCACAAAATAACAAAAAATTTCTCTTACTTCACAGAATCTCCATCTATGTTTTTAGCTTTGTCAAATTCTATATAAATGGCACTTGCATTACTGGCTAAAGGAAACTCTCCTTCCCTGATCACTGTTTCTTTCAAAGCAAACGGCATTTCAATATAAAATCCACTTTTGAGTGTGTTTTTACACATGCTGCTACAGCTACAGAAAACAAGCAAGACCTGTGTAAGGAGTAAAACCCTAATAAAATATTTCAAATGGTGGGGAAAACTCAATAGTAGGGCACAGTGTGTCAGGATTCCAAATTACATTCAATGTATTTTATACCACAGATTAATTTGGGAAAGACTTGCCTACCTTGCATTAATGATAACCATTCTCAAATTCCAAAAGTTAAGTTTGAGAAGTCAGCTCATGGGAGAGGTGTGCCAAGCCTTCTCTTCGTGAACACCCAAACTATGTCAAGATGTGAGCCAACTCCCTAGCAGGAAAGATAGAGATAACTGGAAGATCCCTCTGGAATTTAAGCTCTTGTCATACATAGGTGCCAGAGAAGTTCTTATGTAATAAATCAAGACTAAATTACATAAACAGAAGCAGTGGAACAGAGAGAAGTGAAAAGGCACAGAGCTATTCCCCTCACAAGGAAAGATCAGTCACTGTCACTCTTAGAAGACAAGCTGTGGCTTTGGTCACTGACATATGCTAACATTATGGCTCACTTCCTTGAAGGGTATCCCTCAGAAACAGACTGGGATAGCTCATAAACAATGTTTTCATCTTTCAGGATAAGGAAAATGACAAGTTTTCCAAATGTTAAAAGGTCTAATTTGATCCCACTTTCTCAGTCTCACCCCATCCACACACTCTTCTCTCTCTGCCTCCCAGAGAAGCACATTTCCTTCCAGGGGAATGGTTCACCGCCTTCAGCCGTGTCCCTGGCTCAGGAGATGAGCTTTCCCATCAGCAGCAGCCCAGGGCAGCCCACCATCCCCTGTGAGACAGGCACCAGTCACATCACACACTGGCATCACCAGACCACAAAGTCAACACAACTTAACTCTGCCTTGGGTCACAGGTCTGCATTTCAGCACAAAGAATCACACGGGTCTGGGAGCTTGGTTTTGATGCCTCATCCTTCTCTTCAAAACTGGACTTAAATTCTGAGGTTCTGGTTTACACAGTTGGAGAAAAAAGAAGAATTCCACAAGAGTTTGTTCCTCATTATTCCCTACCCCACCTCCAGCAGTGATAACTACACCAGGGATGAGGAAGTATTATTTATGCCACCTAAAGTTTACCAAAGAAACTTGAACATGAGCAAAACACAAGAAAGAGGAAAACAAAAAAATCCTGAAGTAGAAGGAAATGGAAATAACTTTTGAACTCATGTGATATGACAATTAGCATATGTTAGACCAAATTTGCTGCCAAGCAATCAGACATTAAACTAATTTTTATTGGATTCCAGCGTAGATTAAAAATCCATTAAAGGATTAAAAACTGCCATAAACTTCTTTCAGTGTCATTCCCTCCCTGCAACATTGCACAGTGGTGGAAAAACCTAAACATTAAGTGCCACTTTTCTGCTAGTTTTGAGAACAAAGTAACCAAAAACTCTTGATTTTTGCCTTTCCCACTAAACAGGTCAAAATGAAACACTTGCACTGATCCTTATCTATCTAGCACAAATACATCTGCTTTGATAAGACTGACATTATAAGCAGCTCACATGGAAAGCAACTGGATGAAAGAGCCCCCTGTGGTTCTGTCCTCAGTAATGGAAGCACCACTTTGGTTGTGCTTTGCTGCCTGAAAACTTCCCAATGGCTTGGGCAGGCCTGAAAGGGAAAAGAATGCAGCTTATTGTCTCTCCCCACAGAGCACAAATAACCCAACACACTGCTGAGGGGATCGTTTGGATACACACAAAAATCACCCCAATGAAGATAATAAATATTATTTCACAAAAGAAATAGAGCTATGAGTCTCATGATATGCATATTATATGTTTAGCTTATAAAATTGTGAGTATATGACTCTACATACTCGAGTTTACTTCCAAAAGAGCTTTAAATGCAGCACAAAGAAAGCTGGGCTAAGGAGATACACAAATATTAGCAGGAAGATAATATATCCTGAGGGACACCATACCCTTTTGGTAAACATATCCAACTGTCCTGTCCCAATTCATGCTAAACAGGATATTAGCTACCAACCAGCACAAGCATACACAGTGTTAAGCCAGGAAGGAGCAACTGAGAAGGGACATATTAACAAATTACTGTAAAACACCGTATGACAAATAAGCACCACAACAATCATCCAGAGAAGTAGCTGCTGGCTACCAAACATAGCTCTTTTAGAGTAAAAATGTCACTACTTCCCAAGTGTATAAATTGACTTAACTTTTGTAAATGCTAACAATGTCTTTTGCAGTACTTGTTCTTACCAAACACACAATACTGTATATTCATACCCACACAGAATCCAAAATGTTACATTTCCAAGATTCAGAAGCAGAATGACAAAGAGCATTCGGCTGTGATGCAGCCAAAACCCACAACCTTCTGGGTATTCTTTCTCTCAAAGTTAAGAGCAAGTCTCAGTCAAGTGCTTTTCCCAAATGACCACTTCTTCTATCAAAGCTCATTTAGAGTTTGCAAATTCTGCCTGACTGGCAGCTGTGCCCAGTGAGCAAGAACAGAGGGAACAGCAGGAAAGCCAGGTCTTCTAATGTCCTCCTGACCTGTTACCATCCCAAGTGAAGGCAATCATGTGTCTTATGAAGGCACCATCCCTACACTCAGATGGTGTTACCTCCCCAAATACAACAGGAATGGAATGTCTTGCCTCACCATTATTTACCTCCCCTCCTTTTCAATTATTAGTTAGACTACTGAATTATTAGTCTTGAATCATAGAAATGTTTGAGTTGGAAAAGAGCTCTAAGATCATAGAGAGCAACCACTAACCCAACACCATCAAGTTCACCACTAAGCCATGTCTCCAGGTGCCACACTGATGCATCTTTTACATCCCTCCAGGGCTGGTGACCTCACCACTTCCCAGAACAGCCTGTTCTGATGCTTGACAACCCTTCCAATGAAGAAATCTTGCCTAATACCCCATATAAACCTCCCTGGCACAACCTGAGACCATTTTCTTTTACCCTGTTGCTTGTTCCTTGACAGAAGAGACCAAGCCCCACTTGGCTACAACCTCCTCTCAGGGAGTTGCACAGGGCAATAAGGTCATTCCTGAGTCTCCTTTTCTCCAGGCTCAGCCCCCTCTGCTCCCTCAGCTGCTCCTCATCTGACTTGTGCTCCAGACTCTTCCCCAGCTCCCTTCTCTTCCCTGGAGAAGCTCCAGCACCTCAATGTTCTTCTTGTCGTGAGGAGCCCAAAACTCAGCCCAGGATTGGAGGTGTCTCACCAGTGCCCAACACAAGGGACAGTCACTGCCCTGGTCCTGCTGGTCACACCAGTGCTGGTACAAGCCAGGTGCCATTGACCTCCCTGGCCACCTGGGCTCACATTCAGCCACTGCTGAGCAGTGCCCCAGGTCCTTTCCTGCCAGGCAGCTTTGCAGACCCTCTGCCCAGCCTGCAGTGCTGGGGTTGTTGTGGCCTTCCTGCCCTCCAGGAGGTCAACACTCCTGCCCAAACTGGTCTCACCTGCAAACTTAGGGTGCCCTTAATCCCCTAATCCAAGTAACTGCTAAAGAAATTAAATAGGTGTGACCCCAATCCCAAACTCTGGGGAACCCCACTGGTGCCCAGCTGGATGCAGCACCATTCTCCACTACTCTGGGCTTGACCAGTTTTTTTGCCCAGTCACTTAACTGAACTTGCTCATTTATCTAATTGGAGAAATTCTTGATTATTATTGATTTGGGCTGAAATAAGAAATTTTTGTAACTACAACTCTTATCTTGATGGGAGATTTTGGGCACAGTTAACAGCATTCTTTAACAGAGAAAACTAATTACATTGCACTTCCAAAGGAGATTTACTGGCAATGCTGTAAAATCTCAATCAACTTCATTCATAGTTGTCCCCTTGCTAGGAATGAAGGAGGCAGATGATAAAAGTTAAAGACTTTCTCATCACAATAAAGAGATAGATGTTCACAAAGAGGCAGAGTATCTCATTCTGTTAAAATAAGCATTTCACTGACCAGAAGTATTGATTTAATTGAAATATAAGATCTCCTCTCTTGCTTTTTGTGAGTGCTATGGTAAGTACAGGAGGAAGAAAAAGGCACCTCTAAACAATTTTTTGTAAGGGAGAAAAAAAAAAAATTTTTTCTACAGAGTCTGCATGACTAAGGAGATCACCCACTTCTCCAGTGTTCTCTACTCATTATCTGGGTCTTACTTCACTCAAGCAATTGACTATTGTCACTATAAAATAAACAAATTCAGATCACAGACCTGAACTATTCCCATTCATTGGAGAACAGGATGTAAAGTTACAGTTGACAGAAACTTAAAAATGCTGGCTAGGGTGAATCTTACTTTGCATTGTCCAGAATTAAGAGCTCCCCCCCACCAAGAAAACCAGCTTCCTGAGGAAATTCTTCTCCAGAGATAAGAGGACCACATACCAAGACTGAGGGAAAAATCAGGGAAAAAAAAAAATCTCTTCTGTGATAACAGTTTTTTCCCAAATATCTGATCTCAAATGCACTCTTTCAATTCCAAATCTTCTCTATTCCATGCAACAATCACCTTGACACTCAGTTTTCAAGGCAACTGTTGCTCTAAATAGAACCTGTGTTACACTTCATAGCTAAGCACAAAAAGGCACTGGTCTTGTAAGGTTTATTTCTTGGTCCTGTTCCCTGAATTCCTTGACACCTATGGACAAGGAATTTAAAATCCATCTGATGTCAGCACTCCTACAACAACTTCTCGATTTAAGAAAATATTCTTTGTTGCTGCTATCTCCCCCACCCCGACATCCCCTACAAAAGCAAGCTGATTTTCCTTACTGCCTATGCCCAGAAGCTCGTGTTTGGTTGCTGAGGTGCATTCCATAACCCGGGCGCTTGTTTTAAGGAAGGAATATACAGCATTTGCACTACTTTGGGAAAGGAGAAGCCACAGCCAGCTGCCTTTTCACACAAGTGTTAAGTAGCAATGCTGCAAGAATAATCAAACCTCTGGGCAGTTACATTACACTGGGAATGCTGTTCCTTTGCTTCCATCAGAGAGTGATGCAAATAATAAATGCAAAGACTGAATAAAAGAACACACTAAATGGAAGATGGCAACCAAACCCTGATGCTAAACCCACCAATTAGAGAGACAGAGACGTGCCTTGACACTGACAGAGAATTTTCAGATTTCACAGGCACCAGAAGGGTAATAAACATTTGGCCTTGATTAAATTACCTATTTTCCCTCTTGCTGACTGCAGCCTCCCAGGCCTCGGACACGTTTTCTGCAGCAGCTGCTCTTTTCCCAACTCACACGCTGCTCCCACACCGTGCCAGCACAACCCCTCTGCGTGGCTGGACAGCAATCTGATTCAGCTGAAAACCTACCTGGAAGCAAAATTCAGTTCCCAAATTGATCTACCACAAAGTTGCATGAACAGCTGTGCAGGCACAAAAGGAAAAGAAAAAACAGTGAAAGGGTGAGAACATGCAGCCTGGGTATGGGCTGATCAAGCTGGAGTCACTGTCACCAAGGCCATGCTCTAAGCAGCCAGACACTGCTCCAGTGCAGGGGACAGACAGCATTTCTATTTGAGAAAGTGAGATGGTCCTTGTGATAAAGCTTCCTTGCCTTCAAAACTCCAGCCCAAAGGACAGTGCATGTAGCCAAGGTGAGATAATCTTCTCAATTGTCTCTTTCTTTGAGTAGTCAAGGCATCACTGTGTGGTTTGTGTAAACTGGTTCTGAACTTCATTTTACTGGATTTCTTCAATTCAAAACCAATGCAATTGCCACTCAAAGCACAGAAGTATCATAAAGTGTATGATGCAGTCAGACACCCTGGCTGTGCAAATCTCTCTCCCCACAGCAAATACTCTTAAGCTGCCCAAAGTTCAAAGTAAAATACACCTCCTCGTGTAAATCCTTAGCATGTAGCATCTTTAGTGAGAGCCTCTATAAACAGGTCCTTCCAATTACATGTGGGCACCAGAAAAGGCAGGATAAGGGGGACTTGTTAAAGAAACACCTCTATGGGGTGACAAAGGGAAGTGATGCAATCTGTACCATGAGAACAAATGGGTAATTTCTTGAACCTCATGAGAGGAATTTACTATGGCCATGATGATCCCCCCACTTTCCTGAGATCAAGGGCTGTTTTTTAGTACTTGAATAAGAGAATCACTTTTTTAGCCCTCTGCCTTTCTTCAATTTCTTGTTGTATCTTATTATGTCTGGGATAAGTAGGTATTCCTGGGCTGTCCTAGAACCTTTCCCCAAAATACAACCAAGAGCCAGTGTGGGGATCTGTCCATAAATACATACAGGTGTATGTAGCCTCTCGTGCACATCACCTGTGTTTGCTTTGTGTTTGTTTCACTCAATACCTGAACTTCACCCAAACTGTTCAAGGAGACATAAACACCCTTGGCATGAGGTCCTCAAAGTCTCCTCTCATCCTTTCTTCTGACAGAAATGCAGTTGCCACTCCAGAGACCGCTACTGTTGGTCTCAATTTTCTGACCCAGGCCACAGGTAAGCTTTTTCACATTCTATAGCTTATACTAAATAATGTCACAGCCAAGCACAGATAAAAGTGAGAAGTGACAGGTCCCCTCAGCAACCATTAAAGATAACTGTCTGATATAGGATACAAGAGGACTTCCAGCACATTAAGAGCAAATGAAATAAAAAAACCTGAAGTCCTTATCTTCTGAGTTCTACAATCTCCTCCAATCCCCAAAAATCTTATACAGGCTCCCTGACAATTAACTCTGTTCACCTTCAATCTTTCCTGCCATAAAGCAACTGCAAAGAGAAGCCAGCAGATCATTGTGGGGAGGAAGGGAAGGTAAAGAAACAGTTTACTTATAACCACTTCTGTCTCTCTTCACTGCCTTCCTTCTCTTTGTCAGCAAAATGGGTCAGACAAGATAACAGAAAGGAGAGCAAGAAACGCAGAGGAGACACACCCCCTCCAAGCTGCAAGGAAATTGAAAGATAAACAACTTCCCTCAACAGAAGGATTTACCTCTAAGTCTTCCTGCACAGGCCAGCCCAGGAGTGCAAAAAAAAGAATACAAGACTTTGCCAAAATAATAAAATAAGTCTTAGAGGGGAAAAGGTAACATTTGGCTGGAAAATGCTGCAAGGAGGTAACTTCTTTCAGCAGGACAGCCTCTTTCAGTGATAAAAGAAGTCACTTCTTACAGTGCTGACCCTTCTCCAAACCCAGAGGCCCCGAACAGACAGATTACACCTGATGCTTGCTGGAACATCCCTTCTGCACGAGGGCTGTTGGTGCAGGCTCACATTCCCTGCCCAAGTCAAGGGGGTGCCTGGGGAAAGGCCACCCAGGACAACGTGCCACGAGCAGAGCATCCAGCTCCTGCATTTCCCACAGCCCTTGCTCTGACACATGACTGGGCACGCACCCGTCCTGGGACGGGGAAAGGATCAGGATGTCTGGAAAGGTGCCTACCATGCACAAGCTGCTGTCACAGCCACATTTGTTTCCACTGTACTTCCAGAAGGGTTTAGGAAAACATCCCAATCCAACTGTCCACAGAGATCCACAGACAACCAGTAATCTCCCTAATGGCCAAGGCAGGAGAGGACCTATGGATTTTTCCTCTCCACATCCTTCACTGCTCTGGCAGACAGAACACAGCAGAAACCATTCCTCTGGTGGACAAGGGATACACTGATTTCATACTACCAGAGACACACAAGGCACAGCATCCTTATGCATCCACACCCAGCCACCTCTGCCAGCAAGAGCATATGCAATTTCTTCCTTCAATGAAAAAGCAATTTCTACAGAATGGAGTAAATATCTTCACTACTCACTACTGGAGTAAATATCTTCAGAGCACAGTATGAGATTTTTTCTTAGAAAAAACACTGGGGAAGATATCCCAACTTCTTCAGGAAATGAAACAGCCACCCCTGTCCTTCCACATACAGCCCCTTCCTCTCCCCATCACCAAAAACAACAGTGCTTCCCAAAAAAAGAGATCACAAATATTTGATTTAAGTACATGGTGCATACAAGAACATTCATTCATTCAAGACAAAATGTACACTTAACAGATTTAAAGGAGTGCTGTAAGAGAACAACTACCATCACCTAGTTCCTTTGAGTGACTCTAGCATGTGCAGGAAGAGTCTGAACACTGAGTGAGATCTGTTTAGCAAGTGCCAATGCCCCTGCACTTGTATGGTGGCAGGTACACTTGTACATTTATAGTGCATTTCCTCACCCACATCTTCCAAATGATACTCCATCCTGACTTGATGACTTTGAGAGATGGAGACATCCTAATTTTCCTTAATACTTACAAGCATCTTCCTAATGTCTTCAGTGGTTGATCACATTCACTGTTAACAATCTGTTCCTTTTTCCTAATTTGAAATAATCTTTTTAACTTCCAGGCAGTGGCTGCTATTGTATCTTTTTCCACTAAATTAAAGAGCCCTTTGGTACACAGCCTATTCTGCCCAAAGAAAATTGAGAAACTTTTAAATACCTTGTGATAAGCTAAACCGATTGAGCAGTTCAAGAAAAAGTTCTATAACGAGCTGTTTAATCCCTCAAATAACATTGAACACTACATCTTTCTGGTCTTTGAACTTCTCTTTAAAAACACCAACATTAAACCTTGTCAAAATACTCTGCATCTGATTTCACCTCTCTGTCCTTACTCAGTATTTCCTGTTATTATGAATGTACATTAGTATTTGAAAAATTAATTAGCTTATTTTAAGCTCTGAGGACTCACAGCCATGTATCTGCTCTTCTCCTGCCATCCTTTCCAAGGTCACTGCTTTCTGGAAGCACAATTCTGTATTCTAAACCTACAGCCTCCAGTCTTTCCCATAACATGCATAATGTGCCTCAGCTCTATAAAAACATTTGGCCATATTAAACCCAGTTACCCAAACAATTCAGAGGACACTGTACAGCTGCTGCTCCTTCTTCATGCTTCACCACTCAGGCACAACCTTTACATAATCCACAAATCTGAATAGCTCTAATTTCATGTTTTCTTCCAGGCCACTGACAAAAATACTACAAAGCTCTGGACCTGCTATAAATCCCTGAAAAAATCCTCCATTCATATTCTATTTTCCACATCCACTGTTTTTAATCCAGTTCTTGACTCACAGATCACACATGAAACTGTATCTGTTGAACAAGATTCACTTTTCAACAACACCCTCATTGACTGAAGCAGTCATGGGAATACAATTGCCACACAAATCCCATTTGTAAGTATGTGTTTGATACAAGAGATTTAATTAGAATTTTTTGATCTTCCAGAGCACTGCTACTCCCCAGCCATGTAACAGAGTCTCTTTTGCTTTGCTAATTTTGAGTAAATCCCACCAGCAGCCCTCCTCAATCAATCCTTTTGGAGCAACATTGCATTTTCCATGTTGACTCAGCAGGCAGTCAGAGCACCTGTGCTCCACTATCCACTCCCAGGCTTTGACAGGTCCACAGATTTTGCTTGGTTTGGAATTTGGTTGGTTGTTGTTGTATCAGCAACAAACAGCTAGAGCAATTCACATAAGATCAATATATTTTAACAACCTATTTATTCTGGATTCAACAATTCCAAATATAATAACCCACACTTCATTGATACTGATGTTCTGGGTAAGACTTGAGAAACTGGAGAAAATCTTTGGTGAATTACTATGTCTCTAAAATGTCATTTCCCTAGTTCTGTTGGGCTAGAAAAGTTCTCTTCACAAGAATTTTAGATAAAAACTTTCACTGTGAAGAGAAGATAGTACAAGTCAAAATTATGTTGCTTCCACCATGTTTCAATTACTTCCCATCCTGTGTTTGCCCTACAAACTCCTTGTACCTGACCAGCCAGCTTCTGCACTTTCTGTTGGTCAATTCTGCCCTTGCATAGCTCCACTTTTGTTAATTAGATCAAGCTGGTTTGCCTCAGAGAACACCAGAGTAAAGTTTTCTGCCAAATCACCACAAAACCCCTTTAACTGCTTTTATAATTTTAGTGCCTCTCTTATATAAAGCATGTTGTTCTGCACTTGACTCGACCAAAGTCCTCCTGGTTCAGTGTAAGTTTCAATGTATTTGTAACCCAGGAAAGCACGTGGGCATGTTGAGCTTTTCCACCTTTGGTTTTCTACCTATCTGCCATCAAAGGCCCACCAGCATAGAAACAGTTACAGTGGCAGAAGATAAATTTTGCTAATATGCTTAATTCTTGGCTAGCTCCTACCAGTACCATGGTATGTGCACGTGCAGAGAAGGAGGAGAGAGTAATTTAAGTCATACCAGCAAGAAGCTAGCTCATCTCATCAACTCTCCTCTGCTTCAAATTGGTGCTCAAGAAGCAAATGGTAACTGCACTTTGCAGCTCAGGAATTCCTCTTAGGATTTAGGGCAGTAGTAGAGGGCCCTGTTTGTATGGTCTGAATGTTGCACTATGTGTTTAGCCCACAAGCTGCACTGATTGCATCTAACAGATTTCTTCAGCCTGGTTTCAAAGCAACTGGCTAAAAGTCTTCCCCTAAAGATTTCTGCATCTTTGAATGAGATCTTCAGTCATAAAGCTATTCAGCACTTTTCCCCAGCACAGGATCAATACTTCCTCCAGACAAGTGCCTACCAGCCTTTACATCTTTCCTGATGCTTGAATAACTGCCTGCCACTAACACCAAACCAGGATCATTCTTCCTTTCTTTCTTTGTGCATTTCAACTTGCAGATGCACTCTCAGAACAGCAGCTTTGGGACAAGCTGACAGGCCACCCCAGAGGGCTTCAAATCACTGCTCCTACCTGCAGGTTTTAGAGCACACTGAAAATGCTGCTAGGAGATCTGAGTGATGGATGTAACACTTCAAGTGAGTCACAGATACCTTTGAAATGCCACAAGATTTTTGGAGGTGTCAGACTGACCCCAACTCCAGCATTACCACCGAGGAAGAGCAAGATTTCAATTACTGCAGCTGCTCTGAGATTGCAATAGCACTGAATCAGCCTTCCTTACAGGACTGCACAGAAATTCTGCTACTCCACATCGGGCATAAATTGAGTCAATGGTGCATCTGACCTTTAAGAATTTCTGAAAGGTTATTTTCTATACCTTGAGATATTTTTCAAAGTAACAAATTCTTATTGATATTCTTATGCAGTTTTACATCTGCATGAATGAAAGCAATATATACTTTTTCACCTTTTTATTCCCCCTCAAAACTTGTTTCAACTTCAGATATACCAATTTTGTCACCAAATGTGCAGTTGGCATTTGCTGGTTATCACATACAAAATATTGATCAATAACTCACTATTACTTAGAAAGTCATGCCACCAGCAAGCTGGTTTTAAAACATGATGACTTAAAAAAAAAATCAAACAACAAAACAATACCACCACATTGTCAGAAACTCAACCAGCTTCTCAAGGTGCCTGTTCAACAAATTTTACCTTCTCATGGATACCTGTAATTGCACCTTCTTTCTTCTACAGTATATAATGACACTTGATTTCATCAGCTAATTCTGTCCCTTTCTCAAATAACAAATGGTTATTTATCATTTCATCATTCCCCTTCCTCTTTAAGATTGTTTCTTAATAAGCATAAAGCCCTAAAAATTAAATGTGATGTTTCTAAAAGTTAACAAGAAACAAAATTTTCATTCATTTTTTAAAATTACCTAAATATCAGATCCTACACAAGCCTTCTTCTGTGCTGGCAAAAGTACTCAATAAGCACCGATTTGGGTGGCAGGGCTCTCTATAAGTTATTTTTATACAGCTAAAATATTGCTTAAACACAACAAATTCTTGTCCTGAGATGAGCATTCTCTGAAACAAGTTCAGCTGTAATTAACTCAACAATCGGGTAAATATAATGCAGAAATTATTTTGTTTAAGCAGAAAACATGTCTCAAAACTCTATCTGTACCAAGGATCTAGTAAACAGTTCTTAATCTTTGCAGAACCTAAGTTCTGGAGAATTAGGTTTAAAATAAGAGACTTTGATAGCAGAGAATATTATCCCACAGGGTCTCCCAAAAGCTTCTAAACACCTGAAGGAAACAAGTCCAGACAAATTACAGGAACATTGTTGCATGGTTACTAACAGCATTCTTAAAAACCTTGTACCCAACTGTTTCATTCAACTGCCACCCAAATTGGTGTTCAAGAATCAAATGGTAACTGCTATTTCACCATATTTGAAAGCACACTTTCTGCATTGTTACATTCTGGATTTGATCACATGGGATTCAACCCCATCCCCATGGGAAAAGCCTGCCACCCCCTTCCTAGCACAGGAACTTGATACATCTCAAGTAAGTGTTTCAAACCACAAAATCTTGAGAAACAAAGTGAAGGCAACAGGCAGACCTGTCAGCTGGGAACTCAGGATACCTGTGACAGCAGAAGACTTAAGAAAGGGAGCCAGGGAGCCAAGAGTCATGCTAGTGACAACTGGAATATGTGGGGAAGGATGGAACAACCACTGCTCAGTGCCGCAGGGGGTGTGCTGTGACACGTGCCGTACCCACACGCGGATGTGAGCACATGAATGAGGCTCTCTGCAGAGCTGGGTGAGAGACATCAGTGGTACAAATACACCCCTGCACACAGGAAATGCAACACTGGGCTGTACCAGCACAGCACAGTCACCCTGGCCCAGGGAAACCACAGCTCCCTGGTACTCAGCACTTTTCAGAGCCACTGCAAACACCACGGGCAGTTCTGGGCACCCCCAGTACGGGCCAGGCACTGATCACCACAGTGGGTGTGGTGGGGGGCTACCAAGATGCTCAGAGGGACAAAGCTGTGTGAAGAGAGGCTGTGGGAGATCCACATTGGAGAAGAAAAGGCTTTGGGGAGCTGACAGATGATCTGCTGGGGTCTGTGCACAGGGGCACACGGCAGGACATCAGACACAAACTGCAATGGTGCAGGTGGGACCTGACCTAGAGAAAAGGTCTTTCCTGGCGAGGACAGTCAAGCACCAGAGCAAGGACACAGAAACTGACAAGCCTTTGTCTTTGGAGGGTTTACGACCTGAATGAACAAAGTCCTGGTCTGACCTTGCTGTACATCCCACTTTGACCAGCAGGTTGGACTAGACACCTCTTGAGGCCCTTTCCAGTCAGAATTATTCCACAATGTCAACTTGGATCCCAGAGAACACCACAATGTCCTGTTACAAATTTACTATGCCAGGTTACACCTTTCAAATCTTCACCAAAATGCAACCACTGTTGAGAGGAGACAAAACCCATGCTGTTTGGTTCATCTCCTCACAAGAGCACAGGTTCCCACCCAGGATCTGCAATAGCCTGGAATTCCAAGAGATTTTAGAAGCACAGAAGTTACCAGTGAGTGCAGAACAAGTGGAACCCAGTGCCTAAACATTCAGAGCTTTTTTGGGAGAAGGTGGTGTTTACTCCGAGGCAGAAAACGTCACACAACCACAATACTCTCCCTTAAAGCAGCAACTGTGTATTTCTTGAAAATTTCCCATTCAGCACCTACCCTCAAGGAACAACCCCTACATTCTGATGCTGTAAAGGCACAGGGTAAGAAGCTGCATTGTTCTCTCTGTATATTCAGGGTGTACAGACCCACACCTGGGAAAAGAAGCCTCACTTAGCAAACCAAAACCATGCCAGCTCCCACCAGGAGCACCTGCAGTGGTCTAAGCAGACTGCTTTGTTTTTATTCTTCTGCTGGGTGCTGCTGCCCTTAGAACAGAGCTACTTAAACAAAGGCTGTTTATTCTAAATTAATTGATTCTGCATTGAAGCACACAGAGACCACTCACAAGGCCCATTACTCTAAGTCGGGAAGGGGAGCTACCACCTTCAACCAGGCAGCAGAACATCTTCAACCAATACAAAAGTTTCTGCAGTGATTTCCCACAGGCTAAGTGATTATTCACCAAGTATGATGCTTGCATAACCATACAAAGGATATCCAATGTTAATAGTTATAAAGACAAGCAAATGTAACCATCTTATTAGCATTAAATAAAAAGGAAAAAAGAACAGTTACTTCCTTTTACTGTTTGGGTTCTTCCTGTCTGATGTTTTGGGTTTGGGGTTTTTCTTTTTGGTTTTTTAAATCAAAATCCCCCCCCCCACCTGCACACAGACTGGAGAGACATAGTAAACTTTTTAAAGCACCAGTTTCGTACTAATCGACTAAGAGACAGGAGGGGATTTCAATGGCGTTTGCGAGCATCTCTCAAATGTGAGCACTAAAACATACAGCCACCCAAAACCCATTCCTCGGAGGGAGCAAGTTAAAAAGCTGTGAGACAGGATCCGGAGAGGAGCCGTGACAGGATCAGCAGCACCAGCTCGGCACACCGAGCCTTCTCCTTCCACAGCTCACGAACAAGTCTCACGCAGACAATAAATTATGACTTTGCAGGTCTGTTTACCAGTCCCACAGATCACTGCTGCTCGGCCACAGCAGAGCGTGACAACCGCCGTGCCCGGGCTCCGCCAGGCCCTTCCGCCTCAGCCCCGCGCTGCCAGCACGGGCGGACCCCCGGCAGCCCCCGCACCTCACGGGGGGCGTGCGCACCCCCGGCTCCCCACGATGAGAACCTCGCTCAGGCCCCGAAGCTCGGCCAGGCGAGCCCCGGGCCGGCCGCCCCACCGCCGGTGGCGGCTGCAGCCTCAGCCCC
>VZRH01002157.1:366489-382831 GCA_013397555.1 Urocynchramus pylzowi
GCTCCGCCGCCGCTCGGGGCCGCCCCCCGTCGCAGCGCCCGCCTCGTCCCCCGGGCAGCAACAGGCGCCTCCGCCGCGAAGGTTCCGCAGGGCGCAGAAAGGTTCCCCCCGGCCCGAGGAGTCCCGGGGCTGGAGCGGGATGAGGGGGGATGAGGGGGGGATGAGGGGCCCGGGCTGCTGCTGCCTCTGCCATGGGCTGTGAGGAGAGCGACTGCAAGGGGCAACCCCCCACCGCCCGCGGAAAGCTGCTAATTAGCCACGGGGACCCGTGGTCATTAAGGCTAAGTAGCCTCGGGGGCCTCTCCTCCAGCCGCCTCCAAGGCAGCGACAATAAGGAGCTTAGCTCCGGGCCTTGGCCCATTGCGGTTAAAGCCCTCCACATGCATAAAAACCCATCAGGCTCCAAGCCGGTGCTCTGGCGCTGGGCTCTTCACAGGAGATCTTTCTTTCTCGTACCCAGTGATACAGGACCCATTTATGTTCACCACTGCTGGTCCCTGCTCTCCTGCCAGGAGCCTGGCTCTGCTGCCTCCATACCCTTCCCACAGGCACTGGGCAACCATCACTGAGCCCACCCAAACCTTCTCCAGCTCGACATTCCCTCTTCCCTCAGCTTGTTAAACCCCAACCTTTCTGCAGCCTCCCCAGGGTTCTTTAAATTTTAAAGTCTCACATAGCAGGGGTATCCAAAAACAAAGGCAGCATTTCAGATATGAGTGCTGAGGAAAAGGTGAGTTCCTTGCTCCTCTCCATGGGCTGGCTGTGGTCCCACAGACTGAGAGCCCAGCATGCCCATGGCCTCTGTCACTGCCAGGACACTCTGCTGACACCACACCGAGATGCTCAGCCTGAGCAGCAGCCTGAGTTCTGTGTTTTCATCTGTTACAGGGAACAAAAAGGACAAGTCCAGAAGAGAAAAGTGCCTGTCTGGTTTCCCCGTGCTCAGATATCCAGAGCACAAAAAATACAAGGGGGAGACTGGTGTCTGGGTCTGGATGTGTACTGACAACAATGAGCATCATCAGTGTAACTCAACTATGAGTCCTTCAGGGGCCTCCTGGGTTTCAGGGAAGCCAGAGCTGATCCAAAATCAAAAGGCCACAGCACCACAGAGCTATCTCACAAACAGTGTGTCCCAGGGTACTTGGCAAAGGCACAAAGGGATCACAGTAGACCTTTACCCTTCTACGCATCTAGACACATCCAAATCCTCTATGGGACCTTCTTCTGTTAAACCTGATAAGAAAGTCCAGATTTTCCTTCCTTGCCTCAGCCTGTCACACAGGGGAGACCTTCAGAGAGAGGGGTGGTGGCAGAGACCTCAGAAGCAACAGAACAAGTCCAAGTTAAAGCAGGCAGAATGCCCCCAGCAGAGCAGCAAGGAGTCCTTATGGGCTTTTAATGTGTTATGCTTCAGGCATTTATCCCACAGCAACACGGACAAGCACAGCCCAGCTGAGGGTGGCTGCTTCACAGGCCAGTCCTCTGAGCACTCCAACAGCTAAGCACCTCCTCCTTATTTCTATCCAGTTAGCTAAAACAGAAAGCCTTGGTTTCTGTAGATGTACAACCACTATCTTTCACAGCCAACAAACCTCTGCAGTGGGACACCTTGGGCTGGGTCTGCACAGGGAGCTGCCTGCACAGTCCCACTGCAGAGCTGGTCCCCTCACACAGCTCCACATCTCCCACACTTCCCCAGAAGGCAGCTCGTGCTGCAGCCTCAGGACTGATGCCCACAGACTCACTGATGCCACAACCAAAAGCACTGATGCCACAACCAAAAGCACCACAACCAAGCAGCAAGTGGGGGTTACAACTGCTGGTTTGCAACACTGAGGCTGGAGTTGCACCATCCAGAGAGAACTGGGGTGGCAAACTCAGGTGTTATTTCTCAAGGAAATACCCTCAAGTCCCACCACACACAACAGCTATGGCTCCTTAAACAGGCACCAGCTGTCCTTTACTGTCTCTGGTGGAGGATTAGTTTGTAGGAGTGACTCCTCCCTTAATAAGCAAATAAAGAAATGGTCAGAAATCTTCCAGGTGGGATCAGTGGTTGCCCCATAACTTTAGTGGAGCAGCCACCTACACAACCCCCCAAGTGCTTTTGCAGCCTTTCACACATCAGCCATCAACAGAACAAACAACACTGTTCCTCAGGTCAGTGGCTGGTTGCTCACCACAACATGTGACCTCTGCCCTTCCCTCATGTCCTGTGCCTCAGCTGAATACGACAGGGCACCTGCAGCAGATTTTGCTCTGAGCTGGGCAAGCATCCAAGCATTGGGAAATTCCTGTAGCTGGGTGTTGGGAAGCACCAAAGCAAAGGGACATGGAGCGCTCCTCCTGCTTTGCCAGGCTCTATTTCAGTCTCAGAGTTGACACTTAGCTTTTTAAACCCAGCCTGTGCACAGGCCCAAGGGGAGACCCATAAGATCTGAAGAGGAGTTGATTTTGACCTGCAGATCTGTATGTGGGGGTGGAATATGTGAACAGCAAGAGAACATTCCCCACCTGAGTCCCTGGCTTTCTATAACACCCCACTGCACTGGGTCTCCTTTGGAGATCCCTCCACATATCCAAGGAACATATCTAGGGATAAATAGAGCTGACTGATTGATGCCCTACAACTGGATCCCAAAAGAGCAGACATTGTCTTAATACAGGAAAGGCCATCAGATTTCAAAGCAAGAGCTTCAACTTCTGACTCTTTAAATGCTCATATCATTTACAGTCTGAATGGGATTCTTGGGCAGTATCAGTTACATGGATTAGGAGCTGTAGAGGACATAAGTACAATTCCTCTTCCTGAGTTTTTTACTGCTTAATGGACAGGAAGCATTGTTGATGAGCCTCCAGCTTCTTACACTATGACCAGAATCTCCCCATCTTCCCTTTGTGCTTTTTTCTGTCCTAGAATCACTCTCAATTAACAGTACAAAAATAAAACCGATGTCATCCATCTCTCCTAAGCTGCACATGCATTATTCATCATCATGCCCTAATTGATTCTCTTATAACCATGAGCACTTCTGCACTTGGCTGTGTTCTTCTTGTCCAGCAGAGCACAATTTATGAAGTTTTATTCTGCTTGGAAAAGGCACTTTCAAAGTGGTACCTTCCATGACTTTTCTGATCAGAACATCAGGTTTTATCTCAGTGCACACAGACTTCAGTCCTGAGTTTTGTGCCCAGATAAAAGTGTCAATCAAGCAGCTCTGGTTCACTGATGCTCAGTGGCCTGACTGGGAGGTCAGTATTGTTCTGGATACTCTGGGCCTTCTTCCCCATAACAGGATCTATAAAAGAGGTAAAAGGGAAGATTTGAAAAGGACCCCACACCCCTGATTAAATGCTCTGAAACATGTAACCTACAAAACACGTAGGGAGCTAAAATGCCCTCGTAACAGCTTTCCATGGAAGTTATAGAAACATCTCCTAAACTACTCAGCCAGAGGACAAGACTCTCTGAAGGCTCCCTCTAGAGCAAGAGAAAAATACATTTCCTTTTACATGAGGATAACTCAGGTTTGCCTTCAGCACCCTGACACTAGAATACCTGTGGATTCTTTCATCCTAAGATTTGACCAGGATTTCTGGGAACTGAAAGCCTGTGACAGAAAGGTTAGAAACAGCACATTTTATCAAGGTGCAGTCCAGACACTCAGTGAGATGAGCAGGTCTGAATTTCACTCTGCAACCCAAGCAGATACAAGTCAGCATATGACACCCTATACAAAGCAATTATTAAATCAAACCTCACCATTGGCACAAGTGTGTTTGGTTTGATGGGACCATATATCACAGCAATTTCTTCTCAGTTTCTTCTCTAGTGGCAGCACAATTCCTCCTGCTGGTGGAGGAATATCCTTCTCTCAGATCCTTCTCTCTTAAATGTGGGGTCTAACCTGTTGTGTCAACTGCCACTGAAGAGACACAGACACCAGTGTGCCATGGTGACACTACTTGTGCTCCCTGAAGACCTCTGTGGCCAGGGCTGTCACACAGTGCTCTGCATCACACCACCATTCACCATAAACCACACCTGAGTTGCCTCCTTTTCCACATGCCTTTACAAGTCTCTGATATTCTTCATTTCTGCATTTGGTGCTTGTTCCATATGCCATTCACTGGTCTCTTTGCTTGCTGTTGCACTGTTCCATTGTGAGAGAAAGGGGGACACTCCAGCCAGTCCCTCACAGGGAGCCCATCCCAACTACAGGATGGGAAACCTGACGGTGCTGCCAAGCTGTTTTCATCCTGAGAGAAGGGCTCAAGCACTCATGCAGGGGGAAGTGGAAAATGAGAAACAGAAGTTCACTCAATTTCTAATATCGCAACATATCACTGAGCTTTGTGCTGAAGGACTTGCTCAAGGAGTCAGGAGGGAGCCACAGCTCAGAGCAGCCTGTTCGGTTTGTGGTGCTCCAGCCTCACGGGCGTTCAATCAGCGCCATGGTATCCAGGCTGGATTTCACCTGCACTCACAGCCAGCCTGCAGCCTCCTTCTTCCCCGCTAGAAGGGGCTGAGAACCAGCCACGGCCGGGCAGGAAGAGGGAGCTTCGTCATGGGCAAGCTCAAGGCAAACCCCACCACACGAAACAACTCGAACACTTCCTCTGCCTGCTCTGCACTAGCCCAATGCAGAAGGGATTCAGTGTCTCGACAAAGCAAGATCTCTCTGCTTGAAAAGCTGGCACTTTGGTTTCTTAACCCTACGGTGAGCTGCTTTGGGGGGGATTTCAGTACTGAAACGCTGTAATGTCAGTGCACAGCTCAGCACAGCACTGCTCACCTGAAACACTCTTCAGCCTTCAACACCCCATTTTCTACCACTGCGTGCAGGAAGGTGATACAAGGCACCACTTCTTCCAGATGGAGCTGGAAGGGTTTATAGTTTATGGTTTTAGGAAAGTAAAAAAATAGCAAAAATGCCATGATACAACAGGAGGAAGAAAGATCCAGACAGGGTGTTTTGCTTATAGAAGAGGCAGTTTTATACTTAAAGAATTAAAAGTAACAAGTTTACAAATGAATACCAGGTAGCACCTTATTAGCAAAGGTCACACAGCTGCTCCTGGCAATCCCCAGAGCAGGGTGCTGGCTAAAACCAGGCTCACTCTGCTTAATCACCCACTCCAACAGTGGTGTCTATGAGGCCAGCAGTGAACCCCCAGACACCCACAGTGCTCACACCTCCCACAGAGGGGGACAAAGTTAAACCCACAGCTCCAGCAGATGTAAATGTATCATTTAACTACCTTGTGATGGCCCATTAGCAAATTCACAGCAGGCAGCTCTTGGCTGGTCCCTATTAGGGGCACAACCAACTTTTACAACACTCCAAGGAGACAAGGCGACCTCCTGCCAAGAGAAGAGCTGGGTCACAGACCTGCGGGTGGCTGCTCTTCACTTTGCTTTTGCCTATAGCCAGCTCTACTTTTCTACCATTAGCTGTGGGGCAGGGAAGATGACACAAAGCACAACCAATGTGAGCAGGTTTTTACTGCCAGTGCTCTGCCAACACCTCCTTTTCAATGCTACAGTGAGCTTTTCCCCCAGGAATTAACTTTGATAGCAGTTCATACAAGAGGTTTTTCCCCTGTGTGACCACGCTGTCCCTGTTGGGCTGCAGATGTCAGGGCCATAGTGTCCCTAATGCCCTGAGCAGCCTCACCTGGGACTTCCACCCACACATCCAGCCCTGCTCATTAGCACAGGGGCTCAATTTAAACCAAACTCTGGGCTCTTGCTCTATGCCTGCTTTATTTTGCTGGGTCTGGGCTGCAGTCTATTTTTCCCCCCTTAGCTTCCACAGTGCCTTATTGCCATGAGCTTCTCTGGTGACCTGGATCCTTGGTGATGCTGCTTGCTGTTCCTCAGCTGGCCTAACTTTTCTGACTCTGGTGTTGTGGTACAAGCACTGACTGGGGAGACCCCTGCCCTGCTGCTCCTGGGGTCCCTTTGGCTCCTGGTTTCTTGTCCCTCTACAGAGCAGAAGGTATTAGCTATTGATGGAGAAGTGAGGGACTTTTCAGCCTCTGCTCTTCTCCCCATGGTTAAACCTGCTGACCTTCACCCTCAGAATGTATGTTGATGAAGATCCTGGGGCTTTACCAGGGACAGGGAAGAAGGCTACAGATTTCTTCAGACAGTGATTTTTTTTTTGTTTGTTTGTTTTGCTCATTTCCCAACTGCATTTTAATTGATTAGCCTGAAATTTATCCTTACACAAGGGATAAATGGCACAAAAAGGAGGGATTTTTAGGAGAAGGATATGTGCAATTAAATGACTAATAATAAAAGACATTTTAGTTTTCAGTAGATATGCAACAGACATAAGGACTATAAATGGATTATCAAGGTTTGGGAAGAGAATTTAGTGCACTTTTCATATTAATGCTGGTAAAAACCTACATTTGTTTCTTCAATCTGTGGACTCATCCAGGATTTATTATTAATTTGCAGCCATAAAACAAGGTAGAGAACTTTCCTCTGCTTTTCAGTACACTTTCTACTCTTTTGTTCTTCATGTAGGAGCTAATCTTTTGTTTATTAGAACAGTTGTAATCACTGCAAATTCTTTTAAGCAGCCCATATGTAGGGGTTGGCGTCGATGTCACTTTTCATTTATTAGCAGTAACGATTCTTTTTAGTATCATAATCCTGAAACAATGTACCACGTGAGACTCCCTGGTCACACACATAGGGATTGTTAAGGCAAAGAGTGGTACCAGAGCTGCTCCTTTCCCTACACTCCCCTGGTATCCAAGGCTGGCTCCCATCTGGATCCCTGCAGGCATTGCCCACTATCCACCACACAGAGCCAGTTGTTCTAGAGGGATGTAATCATACTAATGGCAAAAACTGGTGTGCTTGAAAGGCACAATTCATTATGCTGCTCATCCCAGCACCTCTTGTGTTTGGGAGGGGTTCTTCAGCAGTTATTTCTGCTTCTTCACTCAGTGGGAATACACTGGTGTAATTCAGTGCTCCCTGCAGCCTGCTCTCCTGCAGTGGGTGGTATCTGAGTTTTGAAATAGGCAAACACCATTGCAGTTTGTTTTTCCTCCACAACAGGTGAATTCACTCATTTAAAAAGCAGTCCCTGAACAACAACTGTTTAAACTTTAAAATTTTCTCTTTCATTGACTCTTCTGGCTTTACAGTTGTTTCTGATGTACAGAGCTCAAGGAAGGTTCTGTTTCAAAAGCACATTTTCATTCCTTCAAGGCTCAATCTCTGGGGCATGACTTAACTAGATAATTTTGGTGGTGGATGTATTTAAGTAGGGAACTTATGGAACTGTATGTATGAAGGTGGTAATTTGGGGCTACCTGTATGAATAAAATGTCCTGATACATAAAAAGAGAAACACCATTAACACGTGTTTTCTTCACCTGCATGGCTGGAGCTATGATCAGTAACCTTCCTTGCTCAAATACAAGATCTGCCAGCTAGGCCAATGCAGCAGGGAAGGAAGGACGATGCAATCAAGAGGCTGGACAATTATTTTTGGAAACTTACTGTTTACAGATCAAAATAGCAGTTAAGGTGACAACATACCTGTTGTAAGAGCTTTGGAAACTGTACTGGATTCCCTTTCAGGCACTACCAAAGGGCTATGAAACATCAAATAATTCTTTTTATAGTGCAGGGACATGTGTCCAGCATGTGGGGAATCAAAGACTCAGATCGTTCCCTTTCTCCAGCTTCTGGTAGAGGAAGCAGCCTCTGGGATTCTCCTCATCACCCTGTGTGGTGACCCAGCACAGGACCCACGGACATGTCCAAATACACTCTTTCTGATTTGCAGCTGCTTCCTTGCTCCTTGCTACCTACCTTATGGCCCTGGTGAGAACAAAAGTGGGAAGTAAATTGAGCCATATAGTTTGTATTCCTGTCTGCACTCTGATCTAGACCACATAAAGGATAGTTTTGAAAAAGACTAATTTGCTGAAGTTAATTGGCATTAGGAGAGGGAAGGTATCAGTAACAGCTTTATTTTATTTCCAAGCATTTAAAATAACTATACAAAACCAGAAGCAAATTAGTCAGCAAAGTGTCCTCACTGCAGCCAAGCTGCACACACCCATGGAGAGGGGTTGTTAGAGGCAGCTGAGCCTGCAAACCCTGCATAGCAACCAGAATTACGTGAAGTATTAGGGCAAAATTAAAGGAAAACCACAAAAGAAGAGACAGAAGAAGGCAGACAGTGGCAGGACTGTAGATGCAGAGGGCCAGAAATCAGCCAAGTGATAGGAGTGAAGTTTACCCAGACATATTTGTGTGTACTTGCCACCAACTTCCACAGCCCTGGTGTGCTTTGCCATGGAGTCACAAACAGCCCTGACAGCCCTGCTCGCTCCTTTGCACAGCCCCGTGCTCCACAGGAGTGAAGAGCAGTGGGTAGAGCAGGTTTTTCCACTGACAGAGACTCCTGGAAGACCAGCAGCCAGAGGAGGTGTTTTGGCACATCTGCTGGCAGATGAGCTGAGTGCAGGGACTCTGGCTTTTGGAATGCCTCGATGTTATCAGATCTGTGCCTCTCTCAGGGCTTTGCAGGAGAATTGCAGAGCTCTTCAGCTGTTTCAGGCTGGAGATAATTCCACAGCACACAAGCTTGTTTTTCTTAGTCATCTTTCGTTTTCTTAGTCATTTTCAGCTAGTCCACACCCTGGATTTAAAATTGCTTGTGTACAGTCTGGGTGCAGAGCTGAGCAGGAATGGATTGCTCCCAGCTGGTGTCTGCGTGGGAAGGAGACTGCTGAATTCCCAAGAGATGTCTGGGACACGAGTACTCCCAGCAACTCCCCAGCATCAAGTGATTTGAGATGGGATGAGAGGCATGGACTACAACTGGCAGACCTGGACACTGTGGCTGTGGCTGAAGCACAGGGTGAAGTCAGAGTCCTTCCAGAAAAGAACAGCTCAGGGATGTGGATGCTACAGCTGATGCTTACATGGGGAAGAGGGGAGCTACAGCCCTCCCTCCAGCACATCCTCCTCAGCCAGTGCTGAATCCCTCCTGGGGGTTATTCCTAACTGAGCAAACCCCCCTGCCTCAGACACTGTTTCCTTAGGAAGGAAGATACAAGCTCTGAAATTTGACAGTCTGCAGGGTGACATATTCTCCTATGTGCACAGGATAAGGAGTACAACTCCACCAACTACAAAATCTATGTGTCACTAAAGTCTTGGCACAGGTTCAGCCAGAGAGGACCAAGAGAGAAAAGTTGCACTAGAAATAGGAGCAAAAATTTTCTTTCTGAGTGTGGGGTGTCTGCAACCAGTTCAGCAAGACAAAGGGTTTTTGTGAACCTGCCTGGAAGAAAGCTGCTTTCTTCCTCCTCCTTTCCCATTTTCCAAGGAGAGTGATGCTGATCAAGACCAGGCAAAGAGGGAACCAGTTCAGAAGAGCTGGAGCTGTAAGACCTCAGCACTCCCTTTTCTCTTTGTGAAAGGGAGAGATGGGGAGTTACATGGTTGGATCTGGAAATGCTGCTCTAAAGCAAACACTGAATATTCAACATCTGGATGGTGGGTAACCGCAGCTTGCTCGTAAAACTTTCCACAGCAGGCAATGTTGTTCCCTGGAGCTCTCCCTTGGGGATCCATCTTCCAGGGGATTCTCTTCTCGCCCATGGCAGTTTTCTGTACCCCAGGAGAATGTAACAGTAAGGAGTGGGAGGAGGCTGTGTCTCAAGGAGCTCATCTGGCCTGGTGCACCTCTCTGCTACAAAACAGGCTGGGAACAATCCCAGCCAGCCTGCTGGGAGAGGCTGGGATGAAGAGAATTCAAAATGTCTATGGTGAAATCTGGCCTTTATTATCCTAGTCACTAACATCCCACATATTTCAAGGAGACCAGCATTTTACTCCCACGATCCAAAGACAAAGCAAAATAAATCTTGGTACTCTCAGCCACAGTGCAAAACTCTGATTTATAGAAAATAGCATCCTAGCCTTGAAGAGTGGCTAAACATGCCTCCTTCTTCCTTCCTGGCTTAAAGCTTTGCATCCCTATTGCTAAAATCTCCTGTGAGTTTTGCTGTCCAAACAGCCTGTAAAAGCCATAAACATCTCTCATTGTGTCCTCCCATCTTTTTAACTTCTCTTCAGGCTAGAGCATTGTTTTCCTTGCAGACTACACTGAAGACTGCTGCCCAGGTACTACATTAAATGTAATGAAATTATGATAAGCACACAAATGTTACATTAAACACAAATATAGACTGTGAAATAAGGTAATATAGGAAAAATTCCTGTTGATCCTATCCAGTTGTACTAGTGATTTGGTGTGTCCAATAACTGAAAATTATCTTTTTTCTCTGGAGAAGACTTGATGAAAAGAGAGGCAAGATAAAAAAGTCTTGGGGGGGGGAAAAATTCTTAATTGGGGTATGCCAAAATGATTCCTCCAAAATGTCCCTATTTCATAATTAGTAGCTTTTAATTGCAATTTAACAATCATATTGCAGCAGGTAGAGACAGACACATTGTTGTAAATGCACAGTGCAATGTTGTGAATCAAGCACACTCCCAGGTTGTGAATGGTATCCACTTCTCTAAAACTGCTGACTGATGAGGTTGGTTTTGATAGTTTGTTGTTCCTTTGCCCCCAGAAGTGGTAATAATGTGTCTTTCTCAGAAACCTCTTACATCGCAGGGAGGGGGGTGTGTGTGTTAAAACATATGCCTGGTGTTCAAACTGAATGGAAATACAGAGCTTTGCATCACCCATTTATTGTCATTTGCAGCCATCACTGCATATCTGAGCTGCCCTTAAACCCCAGCTCCAGAAGCAGAGAGGACATTCAAATATTCTTCTGGTTATCATTTATCAATGCTGGGTTTAGAATAAGGATAAGGATACAGTGCTTATCTACATCCCAAAAAGAATACACCCCTATATAAAATACCCTGCACTCCCATAAATGCAACTAAATGTTCACAAACAAGGTTCCCTGGAGACCAAAGCCCATGAGTATGTCCCTGCAGCTGCTAACAGAGCGTGCTGGGCCCTGGGAGGCAGTGGGATTTTTCTCCTTTGTGGGTTGGCATCCAATTTGATTCCTAAAAATTCAGAGTTTTCCCTTCCCTTCTTCCATATTGTCAGGTGCTTCTAATTTATTTGGGCAAAGAAAATTTATGAAGCTTCATTCTTGCTCTATTCCCTCTCCACTGACTGGGGAGAGGAAGCCCCTGGAAGGAAGAAAAGACACTCTCATCTACATGAGGGAAATAATGGAAGAGGGAAGCGAAGAGCCTTGAACTGATGCTGCTGTCTAGTTGAGGCACTTTGAGTTCAGCAGCAGAACCAGAACTTTTTTAAGTCACCAGGATGCCAGAGGTCTGGGTCTGCACCAGTAACAACGTGCCCCAAGGCCCACCTGCATTCCAAGGTACCTGGGCTTGGAGGTGCTCAGTGTTTCAGGAAGCTGCCTTCAAATATCCCCGTCCCAGAGTATTTCTGGGGCTGCAGAGGTTGTTCAGGATCAGGGCAGCACAGAGAAAGGTGTTGCTAGAGGAAGTCATTCCTTCTGGGTGAAAAGACATGACCTATTTCATGGCAGAGGAAAACTTAGGGCAAGAGTCCTGGGTGAATCCCAGCACAGATTCCCTCAGCTTTACGTTACCTCATTTCAGCTGGGGATTTTCCCCATGTCAAACGCTGTTGGATGCTTTATGCTGCTAAGAGAGCTTCAGAGCTGTTTCCTAAGTGTGGCTGAATGTGAGAGCCAAGTGCTCAGACTTTACAGTGCTCCAGGTCCCATGTTTGGGCAGTGCCTGCAGCAGTGCCACACACGGGTTGCTGCTGGGAGTCAATACCTGTGGAGCTCCCAGAGCCATAAGCACCAGCATGGACAAGCCAAAAATTAGGATTGCCAGGAGATGCTGCATATGATGAACACCACACAGTTGTTATTAAGACCCTTGGTGGAATCCCTCAGTGATAAAACAACTCATTAATACAAAATTAACATCTGCACATGTGCCTGCCACCATTATAGCCCACTTTCACCAATTTACTTATTGTTTCCATGTGCATCAAAACTGAGACACTTGACCTAATTAACTCCTATAGAGAAATGTCATGAAGAAAGCAGATATAAAATCTGCACTTAAGGCCTGATAAAAAGAAAAAAAAAAAGAAAAACCAGAAAAAACCAAAACAAACCCCACCCTCCCCTTAGAAAAGCTAGTAGTCTTAAAATGGACTTTTCCCTGGTTCTGTTTAGTCTTTGTTTTTAAAGCTGCTATTGCTGCAAGTAATCCCTAAGATCCTTGTTGCTGGAAAACATAAGGAAGAATTTGTTTGTATTCCCAGTGTGTGTCTTGCAGACATTTCACAGCGTGCTGTGCATAGTCTTTTCTTTCTTCCTTCTGTATGAAAAATTTTCTTTGCTGGTTGTTTCCTAGAGTAACAAAACAGATTAAAAAAAGGAAAACCCTTGTTAAGCCACAAAAACTAGCAAGGGATTTTGTGTAGTGCCTGAAACGAACTTTTAACATTTCCAGTTAGAGAGATGAGTTTAGTTAGGAAATGATGTCTTGTTGCCATGATGTCACTTGCTGTGTACTAACTATTCCCCACTTTCCTCACATTCTCCCTTGTATATTCTCTGTGCATGGTTATCTGTGTGCTTCCAGTCTCCCAAAGACTCTTTCCTTTCATAGCTTCATACCCCTGGATAGCTCATACATCATAGGACAGACCAATAACCCCATATTTCAGTAATTTGGGAGAAAGAAGAGGTATGAAAAATCTGCTTGAAGTTGCTGGGTGTGTGTGAGAAGCCGAGCACAAAGCTCTGAGCAAGACTGCAGTAGCAGCGTGGTCAGGATTTGGGGGCCATGCTGCTGAAAGCAATAGGTGTATGTCAGAGTTTACTTCATGCAATACTGATCATTTTGTATTATTTAACTTTTTTGTTGACTTTCAGCCTGCAAACGCAGATGTGCTGTCACTCAGATGCTCAGCTAGGCAGAGTTACGTGCTCTTGGCATCACACCGAGAGTCTGAATGGAGCGTTTTGGCACCAGCCTGTTTGGAAGAGAGCTTTTTGCCTGCTCATGTTCTCATTAGTATCTGAGCTGATGAACAACATTCTTCTGCATTTCCATGTTCCTAGACATAGATCTGGCTTCTCTCTTCAGTCTGGAATAGATGCCCAGGGGGAGCTGCTGGGGAGCCTGTGGCTGCACTGCTGAATCCATGCAAACACCGGGAGACCCTGGGGAGCAGCCTGCCTGATGGCAAGTCCTGCAGATCCTGTGGGTGTCCAGAAGAGTTCGTGCAGGTGGCCATGGTAAGGTCCTTGATACTTTTGTGAGTGAACTGCATCTACTGATCTACAGTAGTAAAACAAGCCACAATGGTAGCTCAGCCACTGCCAAAATGTAGGCCTCTCCCCGGCCCCTCCTCATAAATAGCTTAGCTGTTTTTAATTTGTGTTACTGTTTTAGCTCCAGCCCAGAGAAAACCTGCCCCAGAAGTGTTGCTATCACTCTTCTATCACTCTTTCCTCTTTCCACAAGCAACCACCCTTGAAATCCATTTCCAGTAGGTGCCATCTGCCTGCTGTCACTGGTCTCCTCTGTCTTTGTATCTCTGTGAGAAACTTCTCCTTGAGCTTTGCTTGGCCTTTTCTTCTGGAAGGAAACTCCAAATGCTCTCTTCACACACAAGAGCAGGCATGATTCTCAGAAAAGGTGGCAACTGCATTCCCTGGATCAGCGCCCGCCTCTGCTGCCCTCCGTGTGTTTTCTCTTTGCGTTCCATTGATGAGCGAGCCTCCCCTGCCTTTCCCACCTCACTCAGAAAAAGCAAAGGAGCACAGGCAGAATTCCATTGAGTGAACACATTTTGCCTGCCCTTTTACATTTGATGTCTCTCTCCAGTTGTTGGGTGGTTTTGCTCTGTGTGTGTGAGCACACAGATGGCTCCTCTAAGCACCTCGGCCCCGGATGATTGCTTGTTAATTTTTGCTTTGGGCAATTTTGAGCTTTTTCCTCTCCTCCCAAGAGGACGCTGGTGTGATGTGATGATGCCGGTGTGCCACCTAGTGATTGAACTGTTCCCGTGTCGCACATCATTTATCGGAACACTCGGTGCAGGTACTCTGGTCCCATTTCCCCATGGTCACCCGGACCGCGGGTAACCTGTGGCAATGCCTGCAGCCCCTTTGCTCTGCTCAGTCTGTCCAGGAAGAGGGGATCCCACTGAACTGCTTTTCCCTGCTTATTTCACTTTGTACCTTTTTCCCTCCCTTTGTACCTCTTTCTACTGTATTATCTGCAGTCTCTGTGATGTGGGCAAGAAATGGGAGATCATTTGAGGGGTGTTGGCTGCCAGCTTGCAGGTCATCCATGGCCATAATCTAATCCAGCAGGCAATACTTTTTTACAACGTGAAAATTTAGCCCTAGATACATGTCAATCAGATGCTCTGAGGGAGTTTAAAGCCCTTTAGGCATGAGGGGTATCATTGCAGATATTTATCTGCTTCACCCCTCATAAAACCACTTCTGAACTATTTGGGCAGATCCAGGCTGGGAGAGCAATAGATGGTCCTGGGGTTGGAACCAAGGCCTTTTGGTCAGGGTTTTGTGCCTGCTGGCCGCTCCCCGGATTCCCAGAGCCACACAGGAGACTGGCAGGGTGGAAGGGTGAAGGCACTCAGCAGAGAGGTGCATCACAGCCCACTGGCCTCCTCTGCTGCCCTGGCAGATGAGCTCTGCTCCCAGGTGCAGCTCCCCAGACGTCTGACCTGCCACCCGCTTCTGCAGTCCCCCAGGGCATGGGCGTTGCAAAGAAACAGCCTCAGTTTCCAAGCGGCTGAGCAGGGCAGGTTCAGACCCTCCCGAAGGCTCAGGTCCCGGCATTGCAGCCTTCCCTGGATGCTGTTGGGAAATCCAGCCGGGTGCTGGGTGCAGTTGCAGCTGCAGAGTGATACAGAGTGCTGGGAAGGAACTGAACTCTATTGTGGGCTCACTACTCACCTGCTATGAGTCACACAGCAAAATTGTGCTGCAGAGGCCGGTACTGCTGGGTCAGTCACCACTGTCACAGCTGCCCTTCAACAGGAGCTCAGTCGCAGGGAGAAACACGGTGACAAGCAAACTGAGTCCCACAAGAGGATGGGGCAATTAATGAAGGGTTAAGTGCAGGAAGTCAACAAACTTTATCACTGAAGATCTGTGTTGGAGGTCAAGGTGAGCAATTAACACTCCCAAAAGCCTAAAGAATCTGTCCTCTCCTCGAAGGGCAGCTGTGGTGAGGTGTCTCTGGATGTTGTGATTTTTTTGATAATGACCTTTTTCTCATTCTCAGAGTGAAGGTCTGTTCAGGCAGAAGGTGAAGCTGCAGCCTGGAGCCTGGGTCTGGGCTCTCTGCCTTTGCCAGCAGCTGTGAGAGATGAAACATCCGGACAATTTTCCACTCAGGGCATGCTTTGGAAACACAATTTTTGTCTTCCTGGCTCCTCCCACAGTGCTGTTCCTCCTCTGATCCCACAGCTAATTGTCCTTAAATCTAGAAGTTTATTAGGGCCCCATGAAATGGATTTATCCTCTCCTGGTAAACCACAGTATTATGAGGTGACCTGGGATGTGACAGCAGTGGGGAGAAGTGGTTACTTTGCTCAAGGAACCTCCAAGTGTGATTCAGCCATAAGTCACTGTTACTACCAGTTGGTCATCCTGTGGAATATGTTGTTTGTGGAGGATTTTGTGGACAGCTGGCTGGCTGAGAGAGGCCACGATGACATAATACAGTTAGTTAAGCGAGAAGGAGATAAGTACAAGAATCAGCAGTCAGTGTCTGAATAGGCAAGGTCACTGTGCCCTTGGTGCAACAGCAGGTTGGGGGAGAGGATTTTTTAATCAGAAGAGTGAAGAAAAATTAGACAAACTAACCACAAGAATGTAGAAGTAGGTGTATTAACTGATAAGTAACTAACCAATAATGAGCTTGCCTTTTGCAATATGCATTAGCCTTATTAACACCAATATAAATGTGTGTTCCTATCAATAAAGTTTGAGACCTTTGCTGATCACTCATATTGCGTGCCGCATTTCTCCCGCCGTTTCCGACACATGGTGACCCCCTGACGTGATGGGAACCACGGTGGATCGGTGTAAGAGTTCGGGTCCTGTTGCAGCAAGGACGGCGACTAAGCGCTGCTGAAAAAGCGAAGGGTGCCGCGCTCTGGGTGACCTCAACGGAGAGCCCGGCCGATACGTGCTGCCGAGACCTTGTGGGGGCTGCAACAGCGCTGACGTTCTCAAAATGGAAAGGCAAGCAGCATATGATTTATTTACCTGCTTTTTAAAA
>VZRH01002162.1:8497-25354 GCA_013397555.1 Urocynchramus pylzowi
GGAATGGTTTGGGATCTCAGAGAGGAATCAAGGAATGGTTTGGGATCTCAGAGAGGAATCAAGGAATGGTTTGGGATCTCAGAGAGGAATCAAGGAATGGTTTGGGATCTCAGATCCCATCCCATCCCCTGTGCAGGGACACCTTCCCCATCCAGCCTGACCTTGGACAATTCCAGGGGTTTGGCAGCCACAGCTGCTCTGGGCAAGGACAGAATTCCTGTCCCCTGGACATCTCCCTGCCTCTATTCCCCAGGTGGGAATGGCTCCTCCTTAGACATTCCTCAGGTTTTTCCAGGAAAAAAAAAAATCCTCCAGCTGTGCCCTGTGTCAAAGCCTTCACCTCATTTCCTTAGGAAAACCCCACATTTTTGTTAAAAGCTGCAGCTGCCATTATTCCGTTTAATTGATGCCCTCAGGGGCTCCAGCAGGGCCGGGCTGGGGTGAAACTGAATTATTTTCCAGCAGGGCTGTGAGGCAAAGGTGCAATTAAAGCAGGAGAGGGGCAGGAGCAGGGCAGGAGAGGGAGCTGGGAAGGGGCTCAGCAGGGAGGTGGCACTGGGGACAGGGGCAGGGGTGGCCTTGGCTGGACTGGGTGACCTTGGAGGCTTTTCCAGCCTGAACCATGCCACAATCCCATCATCCAGGGGCAGAACTGGGGCTCTCCCACTCCCCAGGGGGGCTCTGGGCACCTCCTTCCCACCCCAATAAAATGAGGGCAATGAAACCTCCACGAGGGGCTGGGAGCCCATCAATGGCTACTCTGAAGAACAGCACCTTAAATAACATCACCTTAAATAACATCACCTTAAATAACATCACCTTAAATAACATCACCTTAAATAATACCACTTCAAATATCACAACTTCAAATAACACCACTTTAAATAACACCACTTCAAAAAAATATCACCTTAAGTAACATCACCTCAAATGATATCACTTTCAATAATACCCCCTTAAATAATATCACTCCAAAAAAAATCACTTCAAAAAAATCACTCCAAAAAGCATCACCCCAGAAAAAATATCACCCCAGAAAAAATAATGTCACCCCAGAAAAAATAATGTCACCCCAGAAAAAATAATGTCACCCCAGAAAAACCCACCTTAAATAATATCATCTTAAATACCATCACTTCAAAAAATATCATCTTAAGTAACACCACCTTAAATAACAGCACTTTAAATAATATCATTTTTTCAAATATCACTTTCAATAACATTTCCTCCCCCTTGGAAGGTCCCAGGGCCTGGCAGAGCATCCAGGGGCTGAGGCAGGAGGAGGCAGAGGCTGCTCTGAGCCCCAGCACCCCCAAACCCTCCCTCCCCAAACCCCTCTGAACTGAAGGGCTTCATCAGGGACTCCCAGGGGAAACCCAGCCACGAGGAAAAACAGCAACTTTTTAATGGAGGGAGAAAAAAGGGGCTCTTTGGAGTAAAACAAATGATTCTGTAACAAAGGATAGCCCGGGGACAGGGAGACAGTGGGGAGCTTTTGATGCCACAATCCTGCTCTGAGATTAATTCAGAGCTCAGCTTCTACCCCAATTATAAATCTCCCTCAGCAAGCCAGGAAATGGAATTGAGTCTCCTCTAAATTCCAGCCTTTCTCTGTGAGTTTTCAGCTCTGGAGCTCAGGAACAATCTATCAGAATTATCTCAGTGCTGCTTCCATCAGATCTCTATCATGTGAATATTGTGCTTTTGAATTTCAGGCTGTGCCCTGCCAGCTCTGAGCAAATGACACCAGGATATTCCCTTCTGCTGCCACTTACAGAGCTCTCCATTCCCTCTGCTTTCATCAGCAGAGGGGGAAACCCTGGATTCACCAGGGGCAGTCTCCCAACAGGGAAAAAACAACATTTAAACTTCATCCAAGCAGTCCCACAGGGCTCCCTGAGCTTTTCCAAGCTCTGGCTGTGCTGCTGAGGTCCCTCCACGACCCCTGGGAGTGGGAACATTTCATTTCCATGGATAACCAGGAACCAGCTGAGCCCAGCATTCCAGGCACACCCCACAAACATCTGCACTTGCTGCACGTGGAGCCCTGTGCTTCTGGTGAAACAACCAAAAACCAGGAGAAACCAAAACTCCAGCAGTGAAGAACCACAGGATGAATCCTTGATGCTCCTCAGACTTCCCTGGAAATCCAAATCTCTGCTTTCAGCTCCTGCTTTTCCCCCTGGAAGGTTTCCCCACAACCCCACCCAATATTTCTGACACTGGACACGCTGAGGCCTCGTGTTTGCACTGAAATGACCAAAAACCTGAAGGAAACAAAATCCAGCAGTGCAGAACCACAGGATGGGATCCCTGGCTCTCCTCAAGCCCTCAGACTTCCCTGGAAATCCAAATTTCTGTGTTCAGCTGCTGCTTTCCCCTCTGGGCCGTTTGCCCCAGGCAGCACAGCCATGGCCAGCACTCCTGACACACGCTGTTATTTTAAACACACTTTCAATAAACTCCCCAAGTTGATGCAGTTGGAGGCCTGCAAATAAACGAGCTCATTAAACACCCCTGGCACTTAGCAGGATCTCTGGTGGCCAATCCCAGCTCGGGCAGGGCTGTAATTTATAACTTTGATCCCCATTTAATCTGCTCATAACCATCAATCTCTGATTTTTATTGCCCCATTCTGCAGCCTGAGCAGAAAACCTGCTCCAATTAGGCCCCCCCAAAGCGACTCTCACAAATAAATACTGACTACAACATCCCCCAGCACAATTCCCTGGGATCCATTTCTCATTTCAGAAATTAAAGAGCTGGGGAAGAGGTTTGTGATGACAAAAGGAGCCCCAAAGGGCCGGGGAGCAGCAGCTGGGGAGCAGGAGCTGCTCTGGGACAGCACAGGTGGCACCAGGAGCTTGTGGGGTGTGACATCCCATAAGTCACCCTTCAGAAGGATGGGAGATCCCACAGAGCTGCAGCTGGCTCCAGGCTCAGCCCCCAGCAGGGAGATGGGATGGCTGGGAATGAAGCATGGAGCAGGGGAGGCTGCCAGGAAAAACAAATCACAGGGAGCCCATCAATACCTAATGATGCCAGGCTGCCATTAATTCATCCCCACTCCGAGGAGCTGCTGAAGGGGGAGCTGGAATAATGATTTCCCTCTGGATATCAGCCTGCCTCAGAGCTGGAATCTGCACCCTCTGAACCCTTCTGCAAGCTTCTCCTGGCAAAGGCCATTTCCCACTACAGATGAAAAACCAGCTTTGTTCCCAGCCAGGAAAAGATGGAGGCCCCTGAATCCCTGCAGCTCTGGGAATGCCTCTGAGCCCTGCAGCTCCTCAGTTCCAGGGGAGCTGCTCTGGGGAATCTCTGCTGTGTCCAAAAACCCTCAGACAGGGATCACACCAGCAGCATCGAATCCAAACTGGGTTTTCTACCTCAAAACCACAGACTGATCCCCCAGAAAAGCCACGCTTGGAGAATGTGAAACATTCCTGGCAGTGCTGGGGCAAGGGGATGCTCCTGGCTGGAATGAGCTCCTGAATCCCTTTGGTTCATGGGGAGGCCAATTGCTAACTCTGTTAGGCAATATTCCAGTGATGGATACCAAAAGGATGTGCAGGCTAATCAGGCTCTGCTCCTGAGGGCAGTAATTGGGTTAAGCTCACGAACAAACCCTTCAGAGCAGCAGCCTGGCCAAAGGGAGAGCAGGAAATGCAGGAGGAAAGGAGAAGGGGAAAAAATTATTCCAGGCAAAGGGAAAAATTTGAGTCTGTGGATTGTGCCCTTCATCTGGCACCTTTAAAATGATTAGAAATGTCACAAAAGTGGATGGGTGTGGCATTATGGAAGTGCCAGAATCCTGGAATGGATTGGAGGGACCTCAAAGCCCACCCAGCCCCAGCCCTGCCAGGGCAGGGACACCTCCCACTGTCCCACTGCTCCCAGCCCAGTGTCCAGCCTGGCCCTGGGCACTGCCAGGGATCCAGGGGAACCTGTGGGGAATTCCATCCCAGCCCCTCCCCACCCTCCCAGGGCAGATTCCTGCCCAACATCCCATCCAGCCCTCCCTCTGCAGCTCCTGAACGTCCCAAACAATTCCAGGGACTGCCCCGGGCCAGGCCACCCCTGCTCTCATCCCCCCATTTAGAGCCATTACCAAAGGAAAGGGCTGGATTTCCTTCCCCTGCAGCAAAACAAAGCCCAGAATTTCAAATTCCAGCAGTACCAGTGAGAGATTTTTCCTGGAGTCAGCTCTGAAATAATATTGGCATTATAGCCAATCCATAATCTATCACTGAATTCATGTCAGAGTCCACGGGCAGGGGAATCAATCCATGCAAATGAGGAGCTGCAGGATTTCCCTGGAGTGCCACCTCTCCCCTCCAGCCTTCCCTCTGGGTGTCCCTCATTCCTGACACCTTTCCTGAGCTGGGATGGCACCTCCAGTCTCACTACAAACTGCTTGCAGGGATTTGTTTAATCTGAAATCCCGGGAAATTTGCTCAATGGAGCTCTTCTAAGCAATGCATTTTGCATTGGATTTCATTGGCTCTGGATTTCATCTTCATGGGGGGGTCTGGAATGCAGGAAGAGCAACGAGGGACACCCCAAAAACCTCCTCTGGTCCAACAAATCCAAGCTGATTTGTTCTTACTGCTACACTGTAAAATAAACCCCAAAATCCATATCTAAAAATATCAAATAATATCAGAAATCCATGTAATGCTCACCTGCAGACATTCTGGGAATAAAGTCGGATCTTTACCAAAGTCCTGGAGTCGAAGGAAGTTTCCATCAGGATTTAGGGGACACCTGAGATGTCCCTCTGGGTTTGCCCCAGCCCCAAATGAGCATTTCCCCCCAGCTGCCACGAGGCTGCTCCTTCCCTGACCTTTATTTGATATATTAGATCAAATATATATGATTATTACAGATTCCATCCCCATTCCAGCTGCCAGCTCCACCAGGACTCAATTCCTGCCCTTCCCAACTGTGCCTGCACACAGAGCTTTGTAAACTCGTTAACAGCTCCATTAATTAAGGGCTACATTAATTAATGATTGGGATCATTTGAGGAGCAGCCCCCGTTCACGGAGCCACAGCTGCAAAGCCAAAATCCCAGGAAGAGCAGCTTGGGCAGGGGGAACAGAGCAGGGATTTTTTCCTTCTGTTCCCTGGAGGCCCCACCTTTGCCTTGAAGCACAGAGAGGTTCCAGCCCCAAATCCCAAAGAAATGAGGGAGTTTTCTTCCAAAGGTCAGCTCCAGCTGGATCAGACGAAGCTCATCCACCAGGAGCTCCCCAAGCCCACTGAGGAACACACGGAATAACCACAGAATCTGGGGATCCCCGAGGCTGGGAAAGCCCTCCCAGAGCCATCCAGTGCAACCTGTGCCTGATCCCACCTTGTCCCCAGCCCAGAGCACCGGGGACACCTCCAGGGATCCCTTGGACACCGCCAGGGATGGGCACTCCAAACCTGCCTGCCAAGCCCTGAGCACCCTGTCCATGGAGAAATTCCTCCTGATGCCCACCTGAACTTCCCCTGGTGAAACCCAACAGAGAGCACCAAGACTTCACCCACCTTGGAAACAAATTCAGTCCAAGAGAAGTGAGGGATTGAGGTGCTTTTCCCCAAGATTGGACTCTATTCCATGGAATCCCAGACTGCTTTGGGCTTTGGGAAGGACCTTAAAAGCCACCCAGCCATGGCAGGGACCCCTTCCAGCCCTCCAGGGAGCTCCGGGCCCGGGGCACTGCCAGGGATGGGCACCCCAACAACCCCAGCAGCCGCAGCCCTGAAGGTTTGAATCCCAATTTCCCAATTTCCCAACATCCCCGAGGCAGCAGCGGGGCGGTGCTGACCTCTAGTGAGAGCTCCCTGGAAAAGGGAGATTCCTGGGAGAAATCTCCCTTCCCACCTGTCCCTGGTTCCACCCCTGCCCCTCCTTCCACCTGGGGCACTGGCACGGGGCAGATCCTGAGAAACTGGCCCAGTGAATCCCTGATTTTGAGATCTTTTCAATAAATGTTTCCATCCCTACCCGGTGAGGGTCAAAGCCCTTTCCCACACTCAGCCAGAGGGGCTGCAGCTCACGGGGAATTTGTCCCCCCAGGATCCTGAAGGGTGCAGAGAATTCAGCAAGTGAAACCACAACAGGAGCTGCAGCGTTGGAAATGCCAGCCTGGAGGGAACAGCACAGGAGCTCCTCCCACCAAAACGTGCCAGAGTTCAAGAGAAGCAGAAGAGCAAAATTCAATTTAATTCTCTCCCTCCCCAAGAAAAAACCCAACAACCCAGCAGTGGGGGCAGCTCTGCCTTTGGATCCTCAGAGAAACTTCCCCCAAACTCTCCACCCTTCTCAGGGAAAAAATGGCCCCAGCAACCCCCAAAGGCAACACAGAACCTTCAACAAGCAAAAACCACAGGTGCCAGTGTCCAGGGAAAGGTTTTATTTAAAAACACCCAAAATTCACAAGTCTCCATGGAAACCACCCAGCCAAGCCCTCAGGGCTGGGTCTGAGGAGCCCAGCAAGGACCAGTAAAAACCAGCACAGCTCAGGGGGCAGGGAGATCCCAAGCTGCTGCTTTGCTTCCTCACATTGTCCTTCAGAATCCAGAACTTTCACCCAAAAGGTCCTTCAGGAAAATAGGAGTTTTCCAGGGACATCAAAGAAGTCTCCCCTGCAAAGTCTCTCTTAACACCAACTTTAAGACTGTGAGTTCTGCTAAAATTAAAAGTATTAAATTAAGAATATCCTACTTCAAATGCAGCATTTTTATTCTAACAGACTCCTCTCTCTGCAGCCAAAGGCTCCTGAGCTTTTTGTGGCCCAGGGGGATTCCCTGGAGCCATCCCAGGAACATTCCCCATTCCTGGGGCTCCAGGAACCTCCTGCTCCTGCCCTGTGAAGCAGGATCAGCTCAGATCAGGGATAATTTATTCAATTACCTCCAGGAGTAATTAAACCAAAGCAAAGTGCACTCTGCAGGAGCTCTGGAAACTCCCTGAGCAGCAAGGAGCCTCCCACTGAAACGCTGGGAAAATGAGGAGCTCCACCGTGGAGTTCAAGCCTTTTCCCTCTGGAAGCAAAACTCAGTTCTTGATTTAACTCTTTTTATCATTTTTAGTCACTAACTCTTAAAAAAAAATCAGTTTTCACATTATTCAGGCTTGGAGAGGTTATTGCTGTTCCTGAGCTGGGATCAATTCCAAGGGGAACACTTTTTGCACCTCTGGAACTGGAGATTCCTCTGAAATATTCACCTGGGAGCTTTTCCTCACCTTCTTCTCTCAGAAAAACAAAACACAGCAGTGAAGGTGTCCAGAGGAAAGGCTGGAAATCCCAATCCCCACCTCCATCCAGGCTCATCCCAGCAAGTCAATGATTGAATTTTCCCATTTCACACCCAGAGATCAAATCCTGGCCCCTGGCTCAGCTACTCACGGAGTATTTGAGACAGCAGGCTGGAGCAGCTACTCAGAGGTTCCACCAGAGCCACAATTCCCCATCAGGATCTCTGCACTGCCCAGCAAGGAGGAGTTTTAGGCAATATTTTAAATCTAGGATCTAGGCTTGCAGCAAAGCACGGAGCATCTGCTGGTGCTGGGCTCTGTGTCCCAGGAAATTCAGTGTATTCCTGCTTTTCCACAGGGCCAAGCTGCTATTTCAGCACACTTCTGTGGGCCAGGGTTGAGAAACAGGAGGAGTAATGAGCTGGGAGCTGCAAAAAAATAAAATTAAGACATTCCTCAGCTTCTGAGGTGGGCCAGCATTTGATTCCTTTCCTTCACTTGATTTTTAATTACTGGGAGATTTCTTTCTGAGAACAAATCCCAGGAATTTCACTCAGAGGTGGAGCTGCTGGCTGTTAAAACCAGATAAATTCTCTAAATAAACCCCTGATTTTTGTGGTTTTGAATTGTCTGTGAACCCCTGTTAGTGATACCTGAGCTCCAAGCTTGGACAGGTATTTATTCCTTAAACTAAAGGCATCAGCTTTTGGCAGCAATTTTGCCAAATCATCTTCGTTCTGCCTTCTGAGCCTCTCCTGCTCTTCTGCTCTGCAAAAGAAAAGTGGCAAAAAGATGTTTGCCCTGAGGGAAAACCCTGCCAAGCAGGGAATTATTGGAGTATTATTTAATATATTTTAATATTGTTATTTTAACAGCTAGGAAATGTTCTGGGGTATCAGGTGAATGACCCTGAGATGTGCAGGGATCAATAATTCAGTGTAAAGAAAGAGAGAGGCTGATTTCTGCAGGTTCCTTTTATTTCATTGCAAGATTTCAGTAGAAACAGAAACCTTTTGGTTTTTCCCAGATTACAACGTGCTCAGGGAGCTTCTGTAACAACTTTTCTATCTGTTAAACAAACTTTCATCCTTAAAATAAACAATACAATACAAAGAGAATCGAGAAGGCAATAAAAGACTGCTCAGCAGTCTCAGAGTTCAGAAATCTACAAAAAAAAAAGTCCCTTTGAGCATCTGTGGCTCTTTTTGCATTGTGTTGAAAAGACACAAACCCAAAGCTGTAAATACATTTAAAAAGTGGTTTTTGCATTGAGACAGTGACAGAAGCAGCAGCAGTGAGCTGTTGGGAGCTCTGGGTGAGAACACAAAAATGCTTTTTGATCAGAAAGCTCCACCCTGTGAGCACAGGGGGTCTGAGCTCAGCTCTCCTCCAGGTGCCTGTGGGGTGGCAGAGCTCAGCCAGGCCCTCAGCCCAGCAGGAAAAGGAATTTTGGCATTGTTAAAACAGAGCAGGAGCTGAGGCAGTGCTGGAACCCCCAGGGGTGAGTGGATCTTCCAGAGAGCTACAGAGCAACCTCAACTCTGCTGCTGGCAGCTGGGGAGGTGCTGGAGCTCCCACCTGGGAGGGGCTTTGCTACTCAATTTTCCTTTCTGAAAGAAACAGGGGGACAACAATTACTGCAAACCCTGCCCTGGGCAGCCCACATCCCACAGAAGCCCTGGAATTGTTACACAAGGGTGACAAGCCCTGAGATGGCACATCCCAAACCCCACAGAAGCCCTGGAATTGTTACACAAGGGTGACAAGCCCTGAGATGGCACATCCCAAACCCCACAGAAGCCCTGGAATCACTGAATTGTTACACAAAGGTGACAAACTCTGGGCTGGGACATCCTAAATCCCATCAGTGCTGTCATTTAGGCTCAAACCCCCACATTTTGTACCACATTTCAGTTGTGAGGCCACTGAAATAAAGGAAAGCAGAGAGGAAAAGTGCCAGGAAAGGACACCTGGATAATGCTACCTCAAATATTGACTCACAGGAGGCAGCATATGAAATCCTAAAGCAGACTGAAGGTAAGGAAATAAATCCAACAGAAATCAGACTGGAGAAATGATCTGCTTAATCCCTTCAGGACAAACACTTCCCAAGGACACTGACATTTGCTGGCTCTGTACTTACTCAGAAGCAGCTGCTTTTTGCAGTTTTGCCCTTTTCTTTGCAGACCAGTTGAGATCACCACCTGTAAGAGCAGCACTGAGCACTGAGACCTTTAAAACTGGGGGTTTTGTGGCTTTGGCATCAAACCCCCCCCAGGAGTTCTCAGAGCACTGAGAAAGCAGAGGAATGATGTTACAGAAGTAGGACTTGAGGTAAGGAGAAGCTGCAAAGACTCACCTGTGAGGTGATTCACAAAGTACAGCATGACCACAGCTATCAGTGCCACTGCAAAAGGAAAGGGACAGTTTTAGCTGACAATAAATGAACAGGTTTAACCCACAGCCAAGATTTTCATGGTAGCTGTAACTCAGAGGACTTTTCTGCTTTTGTAAATCTCCCTGTGCTTACATAACATGGTCATTCAGAAAGGATTTGAATTTTAAACTTATAATTTACACTTCTAAAGTATTATTTGTCTACTTTCACTCCATTTTTTAAACACTGAAGCTCTTCACACTTAGGGAAACCCCAAACACTTCACTGGCTGTGAGTTCATCCCAGCAGTGCCCCAGCTGACACCTCTAGAAGAGGAATGATTTCTGTTTTCCAGGAAATATGAAGCCAAAGAGCCCAGTGAAGCTCCCTGAGCCCACTGCCAGCGTGTTCCACACTCACAGCAAACACAGGCACTGAAGAAGACCTCCAGGAACAGGTATCCCCTGGTGTCCAGGATCATGCCAGCTGCTATGGCAATCACTGCCAGGCCCAGGTTCTGGATGGACTGCATGCTGGGACAGAGCAGGAACAGCAGTGATTTCTTTTCTCAGGAAAATGGATTTTCATTTCCACAGGAGAAGCTGCTCAGTGGCACTGAGAGCTGCACTGTCCCCCATTTGCTGCACAGGGGGAAGTGAGGGCTGGGTTTTGCAGAAGTCCCTGTGCCTCCCCCAGCCTCAGGCTCTGTCCCAAACCCCCATCCCCAGAGCAGCCAGGAACTCCTGCTCCCAGCCTGGAGGAGCTGGAATCAGGAGTGGGCTGGATCTGCTCAGATTCAGTGGTTGCAGAGTGTCAGGGATCAGGGGATGGTTTGGGATGGAAGGGACCTTAAAGCTCAGCCAGTCCCATGGGCAGGGACACCTCCCACTGCCCCAGTGTCCAGCCTGGCCTTGGGCACTGCCAGGGACCCAGGGCAGCCACAGCTGCTCTGGGAATCCCATCCCAGCCCCTCCTCACCCTCCCAGGGAACAATTCCTTCCCAATATTCCATCTCTCCTCCTTGAGTTTACACCATTCCCCCTCATCCTGGCACTGCAGCTCCTTGCCCAAGGTCCCTCTCCAGCCCCTGCAGGGTCCCTTCACTGGAATCCCCTCCTGGGGAGCAATTCCCAGTTCCCAGACTCCCATCCATCCCTGCCCTGTGGCAGTGGGAGCCATTCCCAGTGTCCTGTCCCTGCATGCCTTGTCCCCAGCCCCTCTCCAGGTGGACAGGCCCCCACAGCCATGGAAATACTCACAAGCCATAGGCAGTTCCCAGCTGGTGCTCAGGGACAACAAAGGCCACCATGGGCCACAGGGCACAGGCCAGCAGGGAATAGGCCACACCCAGCAGGCACTGGGGACACAGGGACCAGCACACAGCATCAGCTCAGCTCCAGCAGAGCCATGCTCTCCCCTCCTTCCTCCCAAAGGCACACAAAGGAGCTCAAGAAACTCTGTAGAATTCTACATCAATATCCACACTTGGAACTTCTGCTGGAGTGACCCCCAAAATAAACTCTGTTAGTTAAATTAAAGAGCCTGACTGAACAGCCAGAGCTGCACCTCACTGGAAAAATGCTTGAAGAGCCAAGTGTTTAAGCTCTGCCCCACTGATGAGCACCACAATCCTCAGCTCCAAACAAACATTTCAGGAAATCTGCCCTCAATAATGCAGATTTTTACTGAGGTTCAGTCCAGACCATCACAGGCAGTTTGAGTAACAGAAATAAGCTCCAGAAATAAATTAAAAGAACAATTTTTAGGAGGAAAGTGAGCAGTTTGAGTAATAGTAATAAACCTCAGAAATAAACTAAAAGAACAATTTTTAGGAGAAAACTGAGCAGTTTGAGTAATAGTAATAAACCTCAGAAATAAACTAAAAGAACAATTTTTAGGAGAAAAGTGAGCACCTGGCACAGGAATTTAGTAATGGAGTGAGGAACCTTTCCCACCTCCCAACACACAGAATAATTCAGTGCCCACCCCATTGCTTATTTTATATTTATGAAACAAATATTTGATATTTTATTTCTAATTAAGGTCTAAATCCCAGAAATCAGTATTTGCTATTTCATTTCTATTTAGGACTGAGTTACCATGGCTATCCAGGGGTTCCAGAAGGTGAAGGCCAGCATGATGTGTGAGGCCAGTGTGGTGACCACAGCACACAGCACCCAGATGATGTTCTTGCCAACTTTATCCACCAGCAGGCCAAACACTGGGGACATGGGGGCTGAGATGATGTACACGATGCTGCAGGAGGGGGAAATTCAAGGTTTAACACCCCCAGAGCCTTTTGTTAATTCCAAGACCAGAAGAAAAAAGCACCCCCCCCAAAAATCCCAATAATTTAGAATTCCCACAAGGTTTGAGGACATGGAGGTGCTCAGCATCCAAGGAAACAGTGACAGACTCAGGGCCCAGCAAGTGTTTTCCTGTGGGGTTTTGCCACAGCACAAATTCATCCTTCAACTACCCAAATTGAATTCCTTTAGTGTTGTTAGTAAACTACTTTTATCTCTCAGAAAAGAATCACTAAATACTAAAATAAAACCCTTCAGAGCTTTTTCTTTCCAGTGTGAACATCTGTTTTTAATAAAAAACAGATCCACATTTCCCAGTTATTCCTTGGGTCGTGTGAAATTATGTCTCCACTTAAATGCAGCTGACAGGAGATCCCAAATCTCTTCCCACTCACCCAGAGCCCACAGCTACACCCTAAACCCTGGCAGTGTTCCTTACTAAATCAAGCACAATGTACCTGTTAATTGCACTGGCTTCTTGAGGGGAAAACCGGAATTTTTCAATAAAGAAAACCCTGAGGGAAAGAAAAAAGTTATTTAGGAAAATGCAGACTTGAAGGACATGAAATCAAAATTAAGTTAGGCAAGGACATTAGAATCTCATTTACAAAAAATATTAAATAGAGCTTTGACATAAATATCCCAGATTCCCATTTATAATTAATTTAGGAGCTTGCTATCAGACTCCAAAGATTTTAATTTAGGGATCATTCAAATTATACTTTGGGGAACACATAAATAGTCCATAACTAACATTTAACCCAAATAATGAGATACTGAGCTGTAAATATGGGAGGAATCCTACAGGACCCCAAATTCCACCCCATGTTTTAAACCTGCATCCAGTTTTCATAGGAAATCAAACATTCCTCATGCTCCTGAACTCTGACAACTCAGAGCAGTAATTCCCAAAGAATGTGAAGTTTTTAAGCATTTTGGTTACAAGCTTGGCCAAATTCCAAGGGAATGGCTGGAAAAGTGAGTGGCACTTACTTCCCCAGGCCAATGAAAGGGAAAACTGCAGCATAGTAACAGACACAGATGACAAAGATGAGCCACAAGGACAGGGAGAAATCCTTCACATCTGTCAGCTTGATCACTTCTCCTGCAGAGGGGGAGACACAGCATGGCATCAGTCAGGACAAACAAACCTGGGATTCATCCCCACTGGAGAATGCCCAGGTGATCCCAAAGCCCTCCTGGAGCACATCCCTGCTTGGGGATTAAAGGTCCCTTCATCCAGAGCAGCCTGGGACTCCACTGCATCTCACCCTGAGTTTGTTTTCAATTGGCCACATGGAGAAAAGCCAGCACACCCTGACAGGAGGAGCTCCATGGCTCTGCACCCCTGCTAAAGGAAATCCACTCCAAGAAAACACAGGCAGTGGCACAAATTGGTGCAAACCTTTGTTTTTATAAATAAAGCAGGTGGCAGTGCATCTGCCTGTTGAGCTGGTGTTCAAAACTAAAACTCCATGTAAAAATGAGCTGAAATTGTGATTAGAAGTGTGACAAAGTTAAGCAGCAGGCACTGAATGACCTGAAATGCAAACCTGCCTGGTGCAGGGTGGCTGGAAGGGCCAGTTCCAGCCCCAGCACTCACCTGTTTTCCCCTGCTCTTTACAAAGCAGCTTCTCTGCTCTCCTGTCCAGGTAAGCCAGGATCAAAGCACAGCTCAGTGAGAAGAGACAGGTGACCCCACCTGAAGAAGGCAACACCACATGGTCAGCTGACAACTCGAGCAGTAATTTGGTTTTCCAGCCCAATCAGAGCAGTTTTTGTTGGACATGTCAGGTACACCAAGTTTACCACCAGCTTTAAGGCTCAAGAGCTGCACAACTCAAAGGTTCAGGTGTAAACCAGAACCCTGACACGTGGCACACACCTGCCTTGGAGCACAGACATGGACATGGATTTATTTCATTTAAAACATCACCCCCACTCCCCCTCAGCTCCTCACCTGCCCCTTGCAGGAACAGAAACAAACCTGGCCTTATTCCCAACACCAAAATCTCCATGCCCATGGCTCTGAGGGAAGGGAACACACCCCAAAATTGTTCAAATTTCCCTTTCACAATCACATAACCACAGGCAAGCTTTGACACTCCTCAGAAAATTTTTCAAGCCTGTCCTTTGCTCAGAGGATGTGAAATATTTCATCTCCACAAGACACACACTTGAATTTGGCAATGCCAAAAATGCCACAGCATTTCAGAGACTGCAGTAACCTGAGAGAAAATGAGAATATGATACAAAAGGTGTTGGAATTTCTCTTCCTAAGCTCAAACAGAGTTGTGCTGCTTTTAAGTGGTCAATAAATGCTCTTAAGTGATTAATAAATGCTCTTAAGTGATTAATAAATCATGAACACACACACAGGTGACACCAACCCAGACCATCACTGACCTATGAGCAGAGCCAGGCCGAGGGTGCTGGGACCAGCATAGCCCAGGAGATCCTGAACTCTGGAGTAGATCCATCCCATAATATTCATGTTCACCGTGCTCCCCTAGGCACAACAGAGCCATGTGAAGAACCCAGCACTTCCCAGCTCCAGGGATTCCCCAGGAGTGTTTATTATTAAAATGCTGCCCAGGGAACAGCAGGGAAAAGGATCCAAGTGATTCCCTGCCGGGTTGGTAACAAATCCATCCTTACAACAAGGATACAACAGCACAAACTGAAATTTGTACAAGCCTGGAAGAGTTTCCACTGATGAGAAGTGCATAAACCCACATGCAGGAGCTCATAAACTGAGCTGAACTGAGCAGATTTGATCAAACAGGATTCCCAGCTGACAGGCACCAGGAAAAAGCCCCTTTTTCCCTCCTTTTGCCCAGAGAAGGATCCATGGCTGCAACCCCCAGGCTGCCACCACTGGTGAACATCCCCCAGCTGGGAGCAGCTCACAGCTCCAGCAGAGAAACACCTGCAGTGGTTAAAAGCCCCCAAAGGAGCCCAAAAAGGAGGAGCACAGCCCCTGAGCCCGTGCCCAGCCGTGCTCTGGTGCACACTCACAATCCTGGCCATGCTGAGCTGCAATCCAAACACCAGGTTGAGCTCCTTGCCCTTGAACCAGCTGACTGCATAGGTGTTCTGGGCCACTGCCAAGGACTCGCCTCCAATCCTGGGAAAACAAACACAGCATCCCCAATGCAGCAGGCAAAGCACGAGGGCCTTGGCAGGCAGAATGCACAGCAAGCTGGCTGTGCACAGGCAGGTTCAGGGCATATTTACATACACAGGGCAACAGAAATCAAAGATTAAAAAATGGAAGTGCATTGGAGAATATCTGCTGGTTCCAGAGGTTTTGATTCAGCAACACCTGCAGTCCTGGTTTTTGTTTTCTAACTAAGGGAGGGAACTGGAGATCTTGCATTCCTCAGCTTCAGGGGTCTCAGAATGCACCAGTTTTGGCTCCAAGGGGCAGCACTTTTCTAGGAGAGCTTTCTAGGGTTAGTTTTTGTAGTTTTCTAGATGGCCTTACCTCAAAGAGCACAAATCTGCCCTTCCAGACTCACCCAAATATGAATCTGCCCACTTCCATCAGCCAGAACGTATTGAACAGTGCTCCCAGAGCAAAAACCACCTGCACAGCAGCAAAGCACAACTGTAATGTGCATTTCAGGCATGGAGCAAAGCAGAACTGTCTGACAACAGGAACAGAAATGATCTTCCCTTCCCACATCCAACCCCTGCTCTCTGCTCCCTCTGCTGTCCATCATCTCCAGCCTGGCCCACTGGGACTGGGCCACCCTCATCCCATTTCACATCAAACACATAAAAACGTGGATCCTTCCCACAGTTTCAGCCACATCCCAAGGTTCCCTCTGCCAGTGCAGCCCAGGCTTCTCCCATTCCAGTTCTCAGCTGTGTGAAACACAAAGTGCAGGCCCAGACCATCCTCCACTCCCTCCCTGGCACTCACCTGCCCAACACACACAAAGATGCTGAATATTACAGTGCCCAACCTGCAAAGAAAATAAAATCACTTCATGCACAACCACAATAGGGTTTTTTCCCCCCTACAAAACACTATTTTAGACCTGCAGCAGGGAAACAAGGGGAGGTGGATGGGTAATTAAAAGGTCTCTGTAACAAATTGTGCAGCTCAACAATTCCCACAGAGAACAGGTAGTACAAGGTGGTAATTTTGAAACAAATTTATTTAAATTATAAAGGAAAGGAAACTCATCTACATTGTTCAAACACCCTAAACTGTGTGGGGAAAAAAATATTGAAGAGGCTTATTAAAACCTTGAAAAACTTGATATTCTGAAGTCTAAACCTCAGCTGCAGTTTTAGCTCAGGACTCCTTGCACAGCAGAGACACAAAGGCTGCACTCACCGGATCCCAAACACTCTGTCTATCAGGAAGCCCCCGAAGAAGCACAGCACCACGTTGGGCCAGGAGTACCAGGCATAGAGAGCCATGAACTGGGCTGTGTTCACCTTCATGTCCTGCACAGCACGGGGCAAGCACAGAAAAACATTATTCCTGAGCTAGCTGCAGGCACACAGAGGAAGCACTCTGGAAGAACCAACAGACACAGCTTTTTCTGTAATCCACACAATTCCTAGATGGGCTGGGTGGAAAGGACTTGTTTTGTTCCAAGTCCAGGGACACCTTCCACTATCAGGGGGTGCTCCAAATGGTCTTGGGCACTGCCAGGGATCAGGGACAGCCATGGCTGCTGTGGGGACCCTGTGCCAGGGATCAGGGACAGCCACGGCTGCCCTGGGCACTGCCAGGGATCAGGGACAGCCATGGCTGCTGTGGGCACTGCCAGGGATCAGGGACAGCCACGGCTGCCCTGGGCACTGCCAGGGATCAGGGACAGCCATGGCTGCTGTGGGCACTGCCAGGGATCAGGGACAGCCATGGCTGCTGTGGGGACCCTGTGCCAGGGATCAGGGACAGCCAC
>VZRH01002162.1:26253-45175 GCA_013397555.1 Urocynchramus pylzowi
GCTGCTCCTCCGCCATCGCGCCCGCCTCACGTGAGCGCCCCGCACGTGACCGGCCGCTCACGTGGCAGCCGGCCCGGCACGTGACCCGCCCCGCACGTGACCCGTTGCCATGGCAGCGCCGGGCCGAGGCCTGCGAGGGGCCCCGGGAAACGGGAACGTGAAATGAATGTAAAAAATGGGACGGAAACAGCGAAAAACGGGGTTCGGTTTGCTGGTAAAATTAAAAAAGTGTAATAAAAATACAGTAGGAGACAGAAGTAAAGCAAAGGGTTAAAAATGGGCGGGTGCTTGGCACTCAGCCATGACACACCTGCTGTTCTGCAAACACCCTTCATACACCCTTTGAACACCCTTTATACACCAGTTCTATTGCATCAGCCTGCTACATATTCATGGCCTTTATGCATAGTACACTTTCCCCCAAACTGCTTTACGTATTCCAAGAACTGTTCAGCATGGCTGCTCCTTGGATCTGCCTTTTAGAGCACACAGATTCCTTGGGTGTGCTTTTAGTCCTTTTTTATCACCTCCAGTTTTTGGGCCTTGGTCCTCGCTGCCTTCAGACAGCGAGTGCTGACGGTCGGCAGATCTCAGGTGTGCTCATCCTGTGTTCACTGGTGTTATCCCAGCCCAGCAGGCATTCCAACACAAGCACACTGACATCAGCTACNAAACTGCTTTACGTATTCCAAGAACTGTTCAGCATGGCTGCTCCTTGGATCTGCCTTTTAGAGCACACAGATTCCTTGGGTGTGCTTTTAGTCCTTTTTTATCACCTCCAGTTTTTGGGCCTTGGTCCTCGCTGCCTTCAGACAGCGAGTGCTGACGGTCGGCAGATCTCAGGTGTGCTCATCCTGTGTTCACTGGTGTTATCCCAGCCCAGCAGGCATTCCAACACAAGCACACTGACATCAGCTACTGCACTGCTATGTCCACATTTAAATAACAACAGAAATAAAAACTGTACCTTTATAACAAAGTTACTTTAATGCTACCCATATAAAATCAATGTAAATATTTGTGAAAAGTCAGCATTATAATATGTATCTGTAACAGAAATGCACCAGCTTGTGAAATGTCTGCATTGAAACAGAAATGGAGTTTGAGGGCCAGGCTGCAAGCAGCCCGCAGTGAGCATCCAGGGAAATGCACCAGCTTGTGAAATGTCTGCATTGTCCTTATTTTGGGTGTTAAAGTTGTGGGATCACGGAACCACAGCGCGGTGTGGGATGGAAGGGACATCAAAGGGCATCCATGGCAGGGACACCTCCCACTGTCCCAGGTGCTCCAGCCCCAGTGTCCACCCTGGCCTTGGGCACTGCCAGGGATCCAGGGCAGCCCCAGCTGCTCTGGGAATCCCAGCCCAGCCCTCCCCACCCTGCCAGGGAGCAATTCCTAATTCCCAAAATGCCATCCCATTCCCTCTGGCAGTGGGAATTCATTCCCTGTGTCCTGGCACTCCCATTCCTGATGAACACTTCTTCTCCAGCTCTCCTGCAGCCCCTTCAAACACTGGAATGCTTCTCTTCTCCAAAGTCATTTTTCTTGAGGTATTTGCTCCAAAAGATTCTTGCCATATTAGACAAACCCTTAAAAAAGCTACTTCTTTACTGTAAAAAGCTCCAGTCTGCCATCAAATTTCACCTTCCTGCACCAAAAATGATCTGAATCCTGTGTGCACATCATCAATGGCTTTCTGATTAAAAGATGTTCTTTTTGAATAAAACATGCTCCTTATAGGCACAACCACTCATGATTGAAGCCAAAGGATTTATTTACCTTTTCAAGGTGCAGAAAGCAAAGGGCTGAGTTTTACCTGAGAAGCTGGACACACATTCACTTCCCAGCCACTCTGTCATGAATTTGATAGGGAACCATGGAAGAAAGTCAAAATAACCTCTCAAAACATGCAGGTATCATGTTGTGAATCAGCTGCAGACTCCTCTGGGTCATAAATCACTTCATTTCACTTGACACATGTCTGTTCAGAGACCTGCCAAAAGAGAAATGTGATATCAGGTTAATCATGTTCATCTGCTCTAAACTGGTTTAGATTCCTTGAAATCTGAGCATCTCAGTTTACCACAGAGGCTGTGAAAAACAGGCTCTTAAATTACAAGGCTTCGTTGGAAAAGCAGTTGTGCAAAAAATTGGAGAGTTTCAGTGACAAACTCAAGGATATCAATGACAAACTCAAGGGTTTTTGTAAAAAGTTCGAGAGCTTCAGTGATAAACTCAAGGGTTTTTTATAAAAAACTCGACGGTTTCTGTGACAAAGTTGAGGATTCCAGTGACAAACTCGAGTATTTCTATGACAAACTCAAGGATTTCAGTGACAAACTCCAGGGTTTTTGTAAAAAACTCGAGTATTTCTATGGCAAACTCAAGGATTTCAGTGACAAACTCCAGGGTTTTTGTAAAAAACTCGAGTATTTCTATGACAAACTCAAGGATTTCAGTGACAAACTCCAGGGTTTTTGTAAAAAACTCGAGTATTTCTATGACAAACTCAAGGATTTCATTGACAAACTCCAGGGTTTTTGTAAAAAACTCGAGGATTCCAGTGACAAACTCGAGGATTCCAGTGACAAACCCGAGGGTTTCATTGCCACTTGAGGGAGCTCAAAGATAATTGTCCTTGCAGTGCCACCTGGAGTTTCCTGATTGCAGGGAGACAATTTCTACCCACAGATCAAACGGGTAACTTTGGGAAGCAAAGCTAAATCGAGCCTGGGGTTGTGTTTATCTTGTTCTGTGTAACATCAGGCTCTTTATCAGAGAGTAAGAAATTACAGCCATGCATCCAGAATATTTAACAGGAGAAAAAGACACTTTTCCATTTGCTAATTCCCAGTATTTGCCTTTCCCCCAGTCACCTCCACCTTCCCCTTGGCTGTGCCCCTGCTGTGCCTGAGGCTGGTGGCTGTGATGTTCCTGGGAGCTCAGCCCTGGTTCCCACATGCATTGCAGTGAGTGTTTATGTCCCAAATAAATAGAGTGGACTGCTCTTAAACTCAGGCTTTAGAATGTTGATTACAGATGCAGTTGCTGCCTCCCCAGCAGAGCACTTATAATCCCAAATGCTGTGGTTAACAGCAGCAAATGGAGGAAATGCTGTGTACAGGACTTTATGGGGGCCATAAAACCCTTGTGCCTGTGGCCTCCCCTCCTTGCCTGGATCAGCCAGGTGCAGGGAGCACTCAGGACAATAAACACTCCCAGGAAACAGGGAGGAGTTTCAGGGTTCAGCTGCTCACAGTTATTGCTGTCTTTGGGGAGATGCTTCATAACTGCAATGAAGAAGGAGTATTTCACATGATTAAATGGACTCCACCATCATTAACCCATTATCCATTTTCTGAAGGAAAACTCTCATGCTTCCCCCCAACAAAGGATGAAGGATCTGTCACACACAGGCATGCAAACAGTTTTTAATCCCTCCATGTGCTGAGGAATGGGTTATTACAAAATTCTCTGTCTCACTCAAATGTTATTGGGCTTTTGTCCCAAGACAAGTCTGACTTCTTCAAAGTGCTGGGAAGAGGCTGAGGAAGCTTTTCTGCCCCACAGATCTCTCTGAGAGCAAAGATCCTGGCCTGAGGAAGCTCCTGTGGTTGGGAGGGATCCAGTGCCAGCAAACAGCTCCTGCCTCTGCTGAGTCCCACGAGCACCAAACGGGGTGGGTTTATGGCTCCTTGTGCTAAATATTGTTCAATATTGTTCTGATCCTTCCCAAAATTCACAGCTCTTCCCAAGGGCAGCTGCTGCCAGCTCCTTCTGCAGAGCCAGCTCAGGTATGGAGTGAAAATGGAGTGAAAAACACCCCCTGAAAAGTGTAGGAGCACCATTAATGATGTACAGCTTCTCAGCCAAGGCAGGACTTCAGGAGGATTTTTTGATGTTCCAGGCCAGGCTGGACAGGGCTTGGAGCAGCCTGGTCCACTGGGAGGTGTGGGATGAGATGATTTTAAGGTCCCTTCCCACCCAAACCAGTCTGGGAATTCAGAGCTTTGGGCTGTGGGGACTATAACTGAATTTCTGGGGAACACTTGAACTTGGCTCCATGCACAACTTTCCTTTTGTGCCTGTTTTCCTCAGAATACACAAATTCCTGGTGGACTTTAACAGTGCTAAGCTCTAAAAATCCCCAGGTTATTTGGTGGAAATACTGAACAACGACAGTTCCTGAGAGCCACTGAGCATTTCCTGGACAGTTCATTTTGAAAAGATGCCTTCTCAAAGCATTTAAACTTCTTGAAACTCTCCTGTTTCTTCCAGCAGGATGGACATGAAGGATTTCAGGACATGAAGGATTTTATAGCTCAGCCCTGGAATTTCAGGAGGCAGCTTTGATCCTGACTCAAATGCTGGAGGGTGGTGCCACCCAGCCCCAGTGCCCTGGGAATGAAGGAAGTTCCCACCCTGGACAAGGGCTCTGCTCCCCTCCCCTGGCTGAAGGCCAAGGACAGCTCATTGTCACCAGGGCTCCTCATCCTCTGGGGAAGGGAGTGCTGGAAATGGATGGGAGAGGGAACTGCTCCCACTGGCATCCCTGNAGGCTGAGGAAGCTTTTCTGCCCCACAGATCTCTCTGAGAGCAAAGATCCTGGCCTGAGGAAGCTCCTGTGGTTGGGAGGGATCCAGTGCCAGCAAACAGCTCCTGCCTCTGCTGAGTCCCACGAGCACCAAACGGGGTGGGTTTATGGCTCCTTGTGCTAAATATTGTTCAATATTGTTCTGATCCTTCCCAAAATTCACAGCTCTTCCCAAGGGCAGCTGCTGCCAGCTCCTTCTGCAGAGCCAGCTCAGGTATGGAGTGAAAATGGAGTGAAAAACACCCCCTGAAAAGTGTAGGAGCACCATTAATGATGTACAGCTTCTCAGCCAAGGCAGGACTTCAGGAGGATTTTTTGATGTTCCAGGCCAGGCTGGACAGGGCTTGGAGCAGCCTGGTCCACTGGGAGGTGTGGGATGAGATGATTTTAAGGTCCCTTCCCACCCAAACCAGTCTGGGAATTCAGAGCTTTGGGCTGTGGGGACTATAACTGAATTTCTGGGGAACACTTGAACTTGGCTCCATGCACAACTTTCCTTTTGGGCCTGTTTTCCTCAGAATACACAAATTTCTGGTGGACTTTAACAGTGCTAAGCTCTAAAAATCCCCAGGTTATTTGGTGGAAATACTGAACAACGACAGTTCCTGAGAGCCACTGAGCATTTCCTGGACAGTTCATTTTGAAAAGATGCCTTCTCAAAGCATTTAAACTTCTTGAAACTCTCCTGTTTCTTCCAGCAGGATGGACATGAAGGATTTCAGGACATGAAGGATTTTATAGCTCAGCCCTGGAATTTCAGGAGGCAGCTTTGATCCTGACTCAAATGCTGGAGGGTGGTGCCACCCAGCCCCAGTGCCCTGGGAATGAAGGAAGTTCCCACCCTGGACAAGGGCTCTGCTCCCCTCCCCTGGCTGAAGGCCAAGGACAGCTCATTGTCACCAGGGCTCCTCATCCTCTGGGGAAGGGAGTGCTGGAAATGGATGGGAGAGGGAACTGCTCCCACTGGCATCCCTGTAATCACAGGAACCATCCTGCTCCCAAAGCCAGGGCTGCTCCCACCACCCAGCTGTGGGACACCCCCAGGATCTGCCTCCTCTCCCCAGGTCCTGCAGTCCCCTCTCAGTCTGTTCTCCCCAGGCCCTGCAGTCCCCTCTCAGCTCTGCTCTCCCCAGGCCCTGCAGTCCCCTCTCAGCTCTGCTCTCCCCAGCCCCTGCAGTCCCCTCTCAGCTCTGCTCTCCCCAGCCCCTGCAGTCCCCTCTCAGCTCTGTTCTCCCCAGCCCCTGCAGTCCCCTCTCAGCTCTGTTCTGTCCCTCAGTTCCTTCATTCCAAAGGCAGATCTCCTGCCAGCCTCCTGCGATTCCCCTGCCCAAGGCTGAGCATTTTCTGCACATCCAGCAGCTCCTCCTCAGGCATTTCCTCTGCCCTCGAGTGGCTGAGCTCTGCTGGAGCCTTTCCAAGACCTGCCTGAGGTGGGGTGGATTTCTTTCCTTCTCTCTGCTGCAGCCTGGAGAACTTTCCAAGCAAACAACTTGATTCAGTGCTCCCGTTGTTCCCTGAGCTTTAATTCCTTTGCTGATACACCTGATCCCTCACTTTCAAATTCATTCCTCCCCTCAGTGGAATTCCTTCACACCAGCTCTCCCAGACCTTGAATCTGAGGAAATTCAAGTAAATTCTATCCCTGTAGTTGACATGGTTATGTTAAATATTCTCATTGGGTTGAGATGGTTTAAACTAAAACCAAAAATGAAAAATCTCAATTATTCCAATAATCCTGAGTAATCTCCACATATCCAGCTTTACCTCCCAGTATGAGGCTTTGCTTCATAACCCAAGAAAGTGATACCATGGGGAAAAAAATTACAGAAAGCTCTAATTTTGAGGAAAAGAGAAGAGGGTGGGAAAGGGGGAGCATAATCATATCCTTACAGGCAAAGAATTGGAAACAAGCTGGAAAGGGGAGGAAAAAAAAATTTCACAAACTGATAATTCAAATTAAAGGACAAGAAATTCTGCCTAAGTATTTGTTAAAGTAAGGGACTGGAGAATGAGATGAAATGCAATTTTCTTTTTCATTTCCTTCAAAGAGTGAATGAGAAATTATTCTTTATTTTCACAGAAAAAAAAAAATCCCTTGTGACCTAATTCTGAAAATATATTGTTTCCTTTAGAAGCATCTTGCTCAACACTTGATTTCACAGTTTCACTCACAGATTACAATTCTTTGCATTTTTATATCCCTGACCTCCCCACCTTGTGGTTTCCAAGTGCAAACAATTTCCTCAATATTATTCATGGCCTGGGAGAAGGAAACGAGAGGGTTCACATTGTTCCCCATAAATGACAAGTGAATAAATACAAGTGCTCCAGGTGAGTAACTGAAATATTCCCCTCACCTTTCCTGGCACCACAGCCAGCTCATCCCCTCTCAGGAAACGTGCAGGGGATTATTCCTAGCCCAGAGTTTCAAGGAAAGGTCATTCCAGCTTCCCTGGCTTGGAAAATGTTGTCATTTCTTAGGGGACCTCCAGGACTCACCTTCTTCCCACAAGGCAGAAAAATGGTGCTGTGCTTTCCCCTCCTGAGTCCAAGCTGCTCCTGGGCTCCACATGGTCCTTGAAAAGGAGGAAAAGAACTGAATTCTTTGAAAATAACCTGGTTTGAGCAGAAGGAAATGAGTAAAGCAAGTTCTCAGATGGTTTTAGTGGAAATTGTGCTGTGCTTGGAGAACCTTTCCCTCACATCTTGGTTTATTTCTAGATTTGCCTCTTCCATTTAGGCCAATCCTGAATTCCATCCCCCCTTACCAGCAGCACAAGGAATGGATCCCAGAGATGTGGGAAGGCCACATGGGATTTTACCTCTCCCTGCTTCCAGTGGGAACAACATTCCCAATGCTATTAATATTTAAATGACTGAATTGCACATATAAACCAAATTCTCCTTGGATGGGGAAGGAAATCCCACCACGCTGACCTGGCCATGGACAGCTCCTGTGGAGTCTGCTTTGGGTACACTCAGAGGACCTGAAACCCTTTTGAACCACAAGCTCTCTGTCCTTTTAGAATCATCCCAGAATCCCTAAAGTTGGAAAAGACCTCCAGGACCATCAGTCCAGCTGTTTACCCAGCACTAAACCACATCCTCAGGATTTTTAAACACTTCCAGGGATGGGGACTCTACCACTCCCTGCATGGCAACCAGGAGATGAAGTCAGATTAGAAGAAATTGAAGAGAAAATAAATGAAGTTTTCTTTTTTGTTTTCTCTTATCTGGAAGGCAAATACAGCTTTTTTTTTTTTTTTAAATTTTTTTTCCCTCCTGGAAATTTGAGATCCACAACCACAAAGCATTCATAGAAAATACAGCTCCAAGTTCAAATATCTGACATCTGACAACAAGTGCCAAGGGCATGGCTCTGGAAAGCGATAGGGAATGGAAAATGGGGAGGGAAAACTGAACTCAGGAAAGGGAACAGATAAAAATCCTGCTTTAGAGAGCCATGCCAAGTAAGAACATCTCATCCTGCAGTTGGAGTGTTTGCTTCCTTGTCTGAGTTTGCTGGCAAACTGTGAACTCACACTTCTTATGTTCCACTCCAACAATAAGAGCTTTGGGGCAGGCCTTGGCTCCAGCACCCAGCTGAATTCCCTGGATCCAATTTACATGGAGCCTGCTGGGAAAGGACCCCTCATTCCTTTGGGAATGCAGCCTCAGGCTCTGGTAACCACTGGGGTGTTTTGCTTGGCTCCTCTGAGTTTACATCCCCACCACAAGAGGAGAAACAACTGATGAGGGCTTCTATAGCTCCTTACAATCTGATTATTGCAGGGAATTAGAGCCAGCAGATGCACAGGAGATGAGGGGTGGGACAGCCCGTCTGAGCCCTGCTCTGGTGCTGCTGGGGAGGAGGGATGGCACCACCCCAACACTCAGATCACACTCTGACACTCAGGCCTTCCAAAGCTGCCTCCTCACGAGCCCAAACCCTTCTCTTCCAAAGTCACTTCATCAAATTCACGCTGCAAATTGGTCATAATTCATCAGCTTTGTCTCATTTTTTTGTCTAGAATTCACATGTTCAAGTTTTCCTTTTAAGGCTGCCTGTTCCTTCCCTGCTGAGCATTCCTGCCTCCAGCCTGAGCTGTCCCAACATCATTTCAGCTTCTCCTCCACACATTCCCACCCATTTTCCTGCACTTTCTGCTCACCAAGCAAAAATGGAGCTTTTTATAAGCTTCTTACACTGACACCTGAAAGAGCAGTGCTGCTGTCAGCACATTCCCAGCCTTTCTTCCCTGGGAATATTTCCCAGAGCCAGCCTCACACCCTGCGTGCCCCAAAGGAAAAGTGGCTTCCCTGCAAAGCTGAAGGGCTGGGATTCTCAGGGAGTTCCACCCAGCAGAAAATGCCTGAGAGTGGCTGTGGATGGCCTCCTGCAGCTCCTCGTGGCCCAGCAACCTTCCCCAAACACCGAGTGCTTCCAGGAAATGGGAAACAAACACACATCCCACAGGACTGGGAAGAGGGCCTGGATGAATCCCTGCTCCCCACACGCCTCTTCAAGGAAATGAGGAAAAATAAATGGCTTCCAAACAGCATAACTGGCTCCCTGGGGGTTTGGCTGGGGTTTATCCCACAGCCACAGCATCCCAGTCCCCATGGATGCAGTGCCTGGCCCAATCCCAGTTTGGGGCTGGAAGAAAAGCACCAACAAAGAGCTCTGCTGCTGCAGCAGCCTGCAGTGCACCTGTAAGGAAACCTTTGCAATGGTTTCCTCGTTGCTTTGTGCACTCTGCAAACACACTTGGCAAGCAGGCATTGTTACCCTGGATCCTCCTCCAGGGTTTATTTGGGGTGTTTAACACCTGCCACAGCCATCCTGCATTTCTCTGAGCTGGCACTAAATGCTGGCCCTGAAGTGACAATTTATTGTTGGTTCTGTTGGCTCAGGATAAGCCTCAAAGCCAATAATGGGTACAGAAGTGCCACTCCCAAAGTGTCCCACTCCCAAAGTGTCCCACTCCCAAAGTGTCCCATTCCCAAAGTGTCCCACCCCCAGGGCTTGGGGATGCTCCTGCTGGTTGTTCCCATTGCCTCTTAGCTAAGGGATAAGCAGCAAAAACAGGGATAAAATGTCTGAAATTCCTGTTCTGATCAACAGCTGAGAAGTGCTTTATCCCCAGACACTGCTGGCTCCATAACCAGGTTCTCTTTGGGTTGGAATCATGGAATGGTTTGGGATGGAAGGACCTTAAAGCTCATCCAGCCCCACCCTGCCATGGGCAGGGACACCTCCCACTGTCCCAGGCTGTTCCAGCTTGGCCTGGGACACTTCCAGAATTCCAGGGGCAGCCACAGCTGCTCTGGGAATTCATCCCAGCCCCTCCCCACCCTCCCAGGGAGGAATTCCTTCCCAAGATCCCATCTAAGTCTCTCCTCCTTTAGTTTAAAGCCATTCCCCCTTGTCCTGGCTCTCCAGGTCCTTGTCCAAGGTCCCTCTCCAGCTCTTTCAGGCTCCCTTTAGGTCTTGGAAGGCCCCAATTAAATCTCCCCAGATCTTGCTCTTCTCCAGGCTGGACACCCCCGACCATCAGCCAATAGTCTGAGAAAAGTCTCCTGCAGCCAACTGCAGAAAAATGCAAAAACATCCAACAGCTTCTTCAATTCTGCATTTTTAGTTAATTAAGCAGATTGATCATGGAAACCCAAATTGCTTTATCAGCAAGACTGACCTGAACCAGACTCTCCTAAATTCCTGCCCCTTCCTTGCTTTGGAAAGGAAACACAGCAAATAGAAAGATGGAAACACAGCAAAAATAAAAGAAGGAAGAATTGATTTGGTTTGATTTTTGGTATTGATCTTCTACCCCCTCACATTTCCTTTAACACACAACCTATTTCTGTTACCTCCTCCAGCTCACTGAAACCCTCTCTGATTGCAGTGATGGCACCTCCTGAGCCAGGCTTCTCTTGCTTTGTGTCAGAATTGTTTTCTGTTCCATTCACAATGAGCAATTAGATCATTCCTGCCAAAAATCTGGGTGAGTTCAGCACAGGTGCTGTGACTCTTCCCCTGGGGCTGCCAGGCATTTCCTCTCCCAGCCATGTGAAATATTAGTATCACTCCCTTCCCTTTTAAGGGTCTTGCTAAGAAATGGCACATCAAACCTAAATCAAATTTAGGTATAAATTAGCATCTGCTGCCTCTCAAACCCTGCAATCACTACAAATATGGAAAGCTGATCATTAGATTTAAGAAGGCTGGGGAAAACAATTCATTAAAAATAAATCTCTGACCTTTGGAGCTGTTAGAACCAGTGCTGCTCCCCCAGCAGCACCTTCTGAATGCAGCAGGAAGGGATCCTGGGCCTGGCTGATCCCAGTGGTGCCACTGCAATCCAGCAGTTTTCCATGCTCACACTTCCCCTGGGGAGGAGGCTCTGGAGCCAGAGGCTGGAGCACAGCCAGAGGATTCGCCAGGGGAAGGAAAAGGGCTCTGTGGTGATGGGAGCATTTCCCATGATTGTGCTTTAAATACCCTCAGCACTCACTCCCCTGCCATTGTTCTCTGGAATCGAGGGCAGCCAGGATGAGGGAAAAAAAGGAAACCAAAATGTCAATACAGGTTGCAGCTTTCTGCAGGGAAACTGCAATGGCTTACACAGAAAAAAGGGAAAGTTCTCCCTTTTCCTTTATGTGAGAATTTCCCTTTCTCTCTTTGTTTGGACAATTAAATACTCAGTTAAAAATCCTTTCAGAGGGAAAGGTAGATGATATCAGGGATTCAGCCACAATATCACTTCAATCATGGGTTACACCTCTCTCACTAAATACATATATATATTTATTTATAATTTATATAGATGTGGCACTGTGTTGTTTGTGAACACATTACCAATTTAAAGAGATCTATAGTTAATAAAAAATTATAGCACCAGGCTCTTAACTGGCAGCAAATTATTTAATCTGGGCTAATTTCATTCATTTCATCCATACAAATAGTTCAGCACATTCTGTAACACCAATACCTGGAAGAACAAAATTCCACAACTCTGAAGGCATTTTTTTTCTTTGGAAAAAAAATAAATTAACAAACCCACCCTGGACATGGTTTTATATTCTAAGCCAAACCCAAATACCATTACCCAAATCCCTCCCTGGGAGGGTGGAGAGGGACTGGGATGAATTCCCAGAGCAGCTGNTTAGGCCCGACCTCGTGGTTCTTCTTCTTCTTCTTGTCATCCATTTTCTGTGTGATGTATGCACTTTGGATTGGCTTATACTAAAGGTGCACTGTTTAACAAAGGTGATGGGAATTGGTGAAAAATTGTAAATATCATACACGTAATTATCAGTATAAGAATGTTCTACCGCCCCAGGGGCGGGGAGTTTGCGTGTGGCTGCCTTGCTGGTCGGATCTCAGCTGGGCAGAAGAAAAACCTTTTAGATAAGATAAAATAAACAACCCGAGAAAAAGACCAAAAGAAGAGTCCAGACTCATCTGTTCACCGCAGGCTGCCTGCGGACCACCCTGCGCGTGTCCGACAGAGACAGGCAGCCGATCGGACAGACATGGTTTTATATTCTAAGCCAAACCCAAATATCATTACCCAAATCCCTCCCTGGGAGGGTGGAGAGGGACTGGGATGAATTCCCAGAGCAGCTGTGGCTGCCCCTGGATCCCTGGAAGTGTCCCAGGCCAAGCTGGAGCAGCCTGGGACAGTGGGAGGTGTCCCTGCCCATGGCAGGGGCTGGGAATGAGAGATTTAAGGTCCCTTCCAACTCATCCAGTCTGGAATGCCATGATTCTGTGAATATTTGAAGATACCAAAGGCCCATTTTCCAAGCCAGAACCACCATTTAGACATTAAACAGACATTTAGACATGAAACTCTTCCCATTTTCATTTGCTCTCTCCTAAAAACTCTCACTCTGCAGGAAAACCACTGAACATTAGTGCCCATTGCAGCATTTCTGGTCCATTTCTGCAGTGGAACTCAGGGAATGGCGAGCACAGCCCTGGCCACTCCCTCTCTGGGCTGGGGTTGCTGATGTGGTGGAGGAGCTCTGCCAGATCACACCAACTCCCTCCCTTTCCCAGGGATGAAAGTGGCAGAGCTTTCTCCTTGTAGTGCCTCCAAGGGGAATGAAAGCTGCTGGGAATGGCTGTGCCCCTGTCCTGCTCTCCACAAGCTGTTCCTTGAGCCTGACATGTTTGGAAGAGCTTTGGGCAGCTGAGGAGTGGATCAAAGCCACGCTGAGCTCACGGCTCTCGCCTGTCCCTTGGAGTTTGTACAGGATAAACATGGCCAGGCACTCCAACACTCATCAAAAGCACCACACTGCCCACACTGAGCTTTGTAAAAGCTGATATTTCACCAGATTTTTTTCATCCAAATGTTCAGTTGGACTCCCCCATCCTCCTGCTGGTTAAGGCCATGGAGAAATAAACACAGTGGTGCTGATACATTTCTTGAGGAAACAAGGCCATGTTTGTCCAAACACCGTGACTAATCCAGGGGAAAAAGATCATTTTCTCAGAAGTTCTGGGAACACACAGTGATGCAGAAGAGAACAAAGGAGGAGTTATTGCTAATCACAACCAAGAAAACGAGATTATTGTGAGATAATTCACTGACCAATGAGAGATGAGAGAAACCAAACCACTCATCAGTATGGAAAAGAGATTTCATATACATTAATTACTTAAAGAACTGGACATAGCTGCTCTGATGCTTTAATTCCATGTCCATCTAATACTCAGACTAACATGCAATCCTAGTTAATTTTTAAGTCCCAGGAGTGGTGCCTACAATAACCAAGCATGTACTTTGCAATACAAACAAATCACAATGTGCATTTTGATTTGTTCTGTGAAATAATTGTAGGGGTTCCTGAAGAATAACCTGCCCTTCCTGCAGTCAGAGTCCTCAATCTGCTTCAATCACCTTCAATCTACTGGAAACCCTGCAGAAGAGTAAAACTTAAAACCTGCAAATTGTCATCACACATTTTATAGGGTGAGCTGAAAATTGGGTAATAGGATCCCAGAATCAGTAAGGGTGGAAAAGATCTCCAGCATCATCAAGTTCAATGAATAATTCCATGAGTAATTTATGTATCTACTGACATAAATACAGGCTATAAGTGTTTAAAGCAAACCTTTAAAACATGTAAGTACAAAATTCATATGTGAAGATAAAATGCCTCATTTAAGTTAATTAATCTTCCTGCAATGCAAATTGTTCTTAGAACAGAATTAACAATAAATTCTACCTGTTTTCCACTCTAAGTAACATCCTCAGCTGCTCAAGGAAGGTCTCAATGAGGAATATTTTTGTGTTTTATTTTGTCTAAGAGATGTCAACAATTATGAAATAATTGATGTTGGGCTCACCTTTGAGGTGTGCCCAGAGCAGTGACAGTGCAGGGCTGTCCCCACAGGGGTTTCTGTCCCTTTTGGGTTTTGATGAAAGGAACCTCAGAGCTCAGCATCCCCAGCTCCTGGAAGAGGGCAGAGAGGGGACAGAGAGGGGATCCAGTGAGCAGGACATGGAAAATTCCTGCCTCTCTGAGGGGCCACTGCCACCTTGCAGAGAGGGGTGGCTGCTGAGACAATGCTGAGGAATTCTGGTGAGAATCCCTCTGCTGTCCTCACCTTATTTCAAACATCCCTGAGGCATCACCCCCTTGTTGTGCAAATATTTAATGCCTTCTCCAAACATTGTGCAACCAAACACCTCCCAAGTTATTGTGCTGTTGCAACCCTCATTTCACAGGGACACCTGCACTGAATCTTTACAGAATCAGTGACAAAAAGTCAGCAATACAAGGGGATTTTTATTGCTATCAGGTAAGTAAATGTTAGCCTCAAACAAATTAAAGTTTTGTGGGGTGAGGGGCTGTGCCTCCACATCCCTCATCTGCCAGGAACTCCATCTGAACAGTGCTGTAGAGGCTTCATTTCAGATTCCCATCTTTTAGGGATCTGCCCAAACTTCTCTGGAGAGGCAGAACTGCTGCAAGAGCTGTCCAACAACCAAACATCCCAGCTGAGCTCCCCTGTGACAGCCATCAAGCACTCCAAAAAGCAAATATTCCCCTCAGCAGCTCAGCTCCAAAGGGCTGCTTTAATTACTGTTTGTTTTTAAACAGGCCTGAGCATGATCCCACATGCTTTTGTTACAGTTTCACGAGGCAACACGGTGATTTCAGGTTATTAACAGGGATTATTTACTGCCTGTGTTTATTCCTGGCTCTGGGTGATGGGATCTCACTGGGCATGGAAGGAATTTGTTTGTCTGGAAAGGTTTCTCTGTCCCACAGCAGCTCCAGAATTCAAAGGAAATTATCCCAAAGAGGTTTGCCAAATGTTGTCTCTCTCCAACATCAGGATCACAGTGATCATCTGCAATGATTGACTCCCTGTTTACAATCCATGTCCTCTCACTTTCCTGGATAAGGTCATGGCAGATTTATTCCAATTTCCTTGCAAAACAACATTTGGGGAAGTGCAATAAAAGAGGATCCTGTAAATGCTGACGTGCTTGGGAGTTTCTGTGCTTCTCTGTTTCAGTGGGTTCACAAGGGGTTTTTTCTGTGTGGGAATGTCTAACACTGCAAAAGTATTGATTTGATACAGTAAAACCACCCAACTGAATGAAATGGGGCATTAAAGGTGATTTTACACCATCAGCCTTCAGGCTGGAGGAGCCTCCAAGCAACAGCAGCAGAAGTGCTGATGGACAATTCACTGGAAAAGTGGGAACAGCAGCTAAGAGAGCTCAGAAATTTCCTGGTGCCATTTCAATTGTACAAGACCTTGGCACACATTTTAAACCCAACATAAAAAAACCACAAAATAATGCAAACAGCATCAACCAGCTTGGTTTTGGCCAGAAGGTGTTACCAGACCGTCCTGGCTGACTTAAATATTGTCCCTTAAAAGCCAAGTGCTGGGGTGACCTAATCATGGCCTTCCAGCACCTGAAAGGAGCTACAGGAAAGATGGAGAGAGGCAATTTGCAAGGGCCTGAAGTGACAGAACTGCTGCTGACACAAAATACAAATATTTCTTTTTAAAAAAGTCCTATCCGTGATTTAAAAATTACCAGAAGCCTTCAAATTCAAATTTTCCTGGAATAAATGAGCCTCACTAAATCAATACCTGTATTTTATCCCTATAGGTAAAATCAACCCAGCAATGCATTAAAAGGTGACCAATTCTTGATTAATCCAGCAAAATATTTGGAGACTAATTAAAAATAAATTCTTGGGATTAATTATTGAGAATAAATTCCGAATCAGTTAAAATCAAGTAACAGAACTTGTTCATAACTACAACAAGATGGTGAAGTTAAAACTGGAAAAGTTGCACAACCAAATAAAGTGAATTTTGTCCAAGTTCACTGTATTAAATTACAGTCAGCTGGTAATGATTGTGAGCCAGTGAGGTCTGGTGGATACAGGGATATAGAAATTCGCCTCCAAATGTGAAACTAATTAGGAATAATTGGCCTCTAAACAAGCACTTGATGTATGAAAAAGGAAAATGCAAACCTCAGAATGCTTTTTAGAGCCACTGCCTGAACCAAGGCTCCTTTCCAGTTCCAAAGGGTCCAAGTCAGCTGTGACAAAGTGTGATGCAAACCACCTCGGGAGCTGCCCAGAATGTCCTGGTTCCTACAGGGGACAGGGAAGGGGACAGGGAGGGAGGCTCTGAGACATGAACTGGCACCAGCTCCCTCCTCTTTGGGGCTGCAGCAAACGATGTGGGATGGGAGGGAAAAACACTGAAAAGGACAAAACCCCCCTGCACCACATTGTAATTAACCAGAATATACAGAATCGTGGAATTATGGAATGCTTTGGGTTGGAAAGGACTTTAAAGCCCCATCCAGCCCAGCCCTGCCATGGCAGGGACACCTCCCTGTCCCAGGCTGCTCCAGCCCTGTCCAGCCTGGCCTTGGGCACTGCCAGGGATCCAGGGGCAGCCACAGCTGCTCTGGGCACCCTGTGCCAGGGCCTGCCCACCCTCCCAGCCAGGAATTCCCTCCCAATATCCCATCCATCCCTGCCCTCTGGCAGTGGGAAGCCATTCCCTGTGTCCTGTCCCTTCATCCTTTGGAAAAAGTCCCCCTCCATCCTTCTTGTAGCTCCTTCAGATAAGGCCAGAGTGAGGTCACCCCAAAGCTTCTCCAGGCTGAGCAATCCCAATTCTCCAGCCTTTCCTCCCAGCAGAGCTGCTCCATCCCTCTGATCATCCTCGGGACTCACTCCAGCAGGGGATGCATCCCTCCAGGTCAGGTAATTCACCTCAGCTCCTCTGGTTCAGCTCTGACACACTGCAGAGCTTCATTTCACCCTCACCAAAAGGCCCGAAGCAACCTTGGCTCTTGGAGGATGCATTTTCAGCTTGTAAGGGTCCCAAACCCTCAGAGCTTAAAATAAATACATTTCCTAAATGTTGTGGAAGCACAAAACCTTGTGCTTGTACACATTTACAAACATGCCCCAGCCTTGACCTGGACCTGTTCAGCATCTGAACTTTTGTTTTTCCCAACTCAAATTGTTTTGTAAATCCAGATCAACGGCAGATTACGGCAGCATGATCTCTGCAGCAGTGTCGGAAACTGCCCTGGCATTGTCCCCGCTGTGTCGCGGGGGTTCAGTGCCCTTGTCACACTGACTCGCGGTTACTCACAGCCTCCGGGCTGCCCTCGGGAGGAAGGAAACTGCCCTGTCACTGGGACAGCAGGAAAAGGAGAAGGACGCGAGGAGAAAGGAAGTGCATCCAAAGTCAGGGATGGGAGCAGCGCCCCAGGGCTCGGCTCTGAGCCTGGCAGGCGTTTTGTGACAAAGCCGCATTTAGAGGTTTCTACCTCTGTTCAAGAAACTCCCGCGCAATCGAAGGCACCGAAGCTGTGAGTGTGAACCCCTGCGCGGGGTGGGCTGAACTCCTTCCCGGGGCAGCTGAGCAGGGGAAGCCGCTCCCACCCCACCCTCCCCGACATCCTGCACCAAGGGTTCCTCACCGGCCACCCCTGCTCGCCTTTCCACGGATCGGCGCTTCCTGCGCTCCCACGGCATCCTCGGCGCTCGTCCCACGGCCAGGGTGCTGCAGGGAGGGGACAGCAGGACACAGCTGGCACTGCCCCAACCCCCCGGTGCCAGCCGCGGGCAGTCAGCCCGTGGGTTCCAGCCTGAAAGGGACATCAGCGCTGCCACCACTGCGAGGATAAACCAGAAAGTGTTGGTTTCCTCCAGAAAAATATCGGAGACAAACATGGCACGTGTTCCAAAAAGGAAATCATCCTCCAGCTAGCCTTGGCACCAGGCAGGGACACCTTCCACTAGTCCAGGCTGCTCCAAGCCCTCTCCAGCCTGGCATGAAAAGATAGAAACTGTTAATTACAGAATCTATTTCAGGAGGGAAAATCATAATCAACAAAGTCAGGAAAATTAGCTGGGTGGTATAAAAAACTGTAATAAAGAATGATATTATACCTTTACTGTAATAATTCTTTCCCTCACTTAGGAAAGCCTCGGAAATACTAAATTTCCAGTTCTGTGAAAAAGCATTCCAGTAATAAAAAGAGACTTAAAGCTCCACAGGAGACAGTTTGAGTCCTTAACCAGAGTTTTGATTTACTTCTCTGAGGTCCCAGCCCAGAAACCTGCCCCAATACTCATGCAGAGCACAAAAATAGACTCCCAGCTGCACATACAAACCCCTGTCTGCTTGGATGGTCATAGAGCAGGCCATTAAAAATCAGCTTTTTTAACACAGGAAGTGCTGCAGCCTTTTACATTTTACCACATTCAGTCTCTCCAAAGGAGATGCTTCCAGGAGGAGCAAGGCAACAAACCCACTTGTATCCCACACATCATTTTAAGGGAATCTGGCTTCTCTCTCTGTTGATTTTCTTCATGTTATGAAGACATGACTATACTGGTTCCAAAAACTTCACTAAGTGAGAGTTATCCCAGAGATGAATGCTTCTTGTGCATTATATTTGGAATATTTCAGCTGTGTCTCAGGCAAAGCCTGCCATGGTCTGAGCAAGGCTCTGGACTTTTGGGAGGTGTTGAGTTGTGGTAACGCTGAGAAGGAGCTAACTGCGTTTTTCCAGCCATTACTTGTGTTTGCTCTGATCTGTGTCAGGATTGCACATCTGGCTTGAGCTGCAGGCTTCCTTCAGCCAGATCCTGTGACCTCAGTGCCCCTGGCTCCCCTCAGAACCCCCGGTCCTGCTCAAGCTCTAGCATCTTTCAGGTCCCCCTGGCTCCCAGCCCTCCTCGTGCACCCCCAGTCCCCCTGATCTCCTCTCAGAACCCCTGATCCCCCCTGAGCCCCCTGGCTTC
>VZRH01002162.1:45601-71915 GCA_013397555.1 Urocynchramus pylzowi
CCTGCAGTACCGCAACTTCAAGGCGGGATCCCTCGGCGGGCTCAGGGCGCTCGGGCAGGTCCGCAAGGCTACGCTGAAGGTAGGCGGGGAGCCGGCGGGGTGTAAAGGGGGGCTGAGAAAGTGTAATTAACAGTAATTATTACATTAGTACTGTTATATGTAACTGAGCTGAGCGCGTTCCCACGCACGGCACCGGGCGCCTTCCCGCGTCCCTTGAGAGCCGCTGCCCCATCCTCGGGGACAGCCGGGTCCCCGCCGGGACCGCTGTCCCCTCTCCCCTTCCTCAGGGACACCCAGGTCTCCTCCGGGACCGCTGTCCCCTCTCCCCTTCCTCAGGGACACTCAGGTCTCCTCAGGGACCGCTGTCCCCTCTCCCCTTCCTCAGGGACACCCAGATCTCCTCGGGGACACCCAGGTCTCCTCCGGGACCGCTGTCCCACAGCCTCGTCCCTCGTGGGACCCCTGGGTCTCCTCAGGAGCTGCTGTCCCGCAGTCCCTCCCTCATACCACGAGCTTCTAAAGGCGATGCAGCTCCCACCAGAAAATATACCTTGATCTTCCAAAAATCACATGGAATTGAGATGGCAGAACGGGACAGGAGTCCCAGAGAGGAGCAGCTACGGGGACAGGGAGCTTGCTGGGGATGCTCGAGGTGGTGCTCGGGATACAGCCCTTCTCCTCCTCCAGGTTTGGCAGTTTTTTACAGCTTCTTCACTTTCTGAAAGTACAGGATCAAGCAGAAACTTCAGGGGAATGTTTGTCCCGGGCTGTAGATCCTGGAAGGAATGCATCGCCTTCCTGGAGAGCTGAGGGATGGGATTTAAATCCAGCCCTGTGCTCCTGCTGCTGGGCAGCTGCTGAGAGCAAAGGCTGCTTGTTCTGGGTTCCCAGATCAACAAATTCTGGATCCTGGATTCTGCTGGGCAGCTGCTGAGAGCAAGGGCTGCTTGTTCTGGGTTCTCAGATCAACAAATTCTGGATCCTGGATTCTGCTGGGCAGCTGCTGAGAGCAAGGGCTGCTTGTTCTGGGTTCCCAGATCAACAAATTCTGGATCCTGGATTCTGCTGGGCAGCTGCTGAGAGCAAGGGCTGCTTGTTCTGGGTTCCCAGTGTGAGGTGCCAAAGGCAGCACTGGATTCCACTGGATCCTTTCCAGGATCTGGAGATCTTCCACCACTTGTCCTGTGCAACTCCTAAAATTGAGTAAGAGGGTGTAGTGTTAAATTTCCCATTTCAAAAAGATACTCCAAACCAGGAATATGTAGGATATTTTAATTAAAGCAGCCCTTGTGTTATAGAGATCACTGGGTGCTGAGCATGGAAGTGCTCCTGGGATATGGAAGTTTTCCTGTGAAATTGCTGCAAACACCTATGACAGGAATTCTCTGAGTTATTTTATACTTTCCAAAAGTACACATGCTCCTTCTGTATTTCCTGGGCACTTTGCATATGTCTACATGTAAATATTTCTATATATAAACACCTGTGCCTGGCTGAAGAACAAGTGAATATTTGTGGGCAGGGAAAGGGGTTTTTCCACCCTCTATCAGCCACCTGCCTCCTCATACAGGAAGGAAAATAATTGGCTCATTATAGAGAAGTGAAATTGCTCCTTATTTCCTCAGTGCTGGGTGCTGTAGGAGCTTAGGAGCTCCCTGGAACCACTCTCTGCAGTTTATTTCCCTTTTTTTTTTTTTTTTTTTTTCACGCTGGGAACGTGGGGCTGGGAACGGGGGTGGGTAGTTGATGAATTTCAGACATGAAGAGAGAACAAAGTCTGCATCGCTGTGCGTGCACACACGCACAGGGNGCACGCTCTGTGAAAACAAGAGGAGAAATTCACTAAAAGTGGGCACTTCCTTCTTTCCTGTCCTCCCCTGGAAAAAAATGAAAAGAATTTCCTGCGAGGAATTTGCTGTATTACTTGAAGGCAAGAAATGTTGGGATTGGGGTATTTTTTTAGGTTTGTCTAGTTTTTAATTATTTTTGAAAGTGGGCTAATTTCCTATTGGTTACTCTTACTGGATCTCATAAAATCAGGATAATTTTTTAGTGGAATTTAATAATGAGCACTGTAATTTAATATTAACTTTATTAGCCCATGAGCTGGTGAAGCTGGTAATTGGAAACAGGACTGGGAACTCTCCTAGATGGGAAGGATCTTTCAAGTTCAGGTAAAATGAGACTTTCTTTCCTGGCAACAAAATGCCAAACCTGGAATAATCCTTACCTTGCTGTTGGATGCAGATGGTTTTTGTTGTCCCTTCTTTTCTGTTGACTGAGGAGCTTGTAGGAGACAGCAGCTCCTGGAGTTGTTGTCCTGCACTTTAAAATACACTTTTGATAATGAAGCATTAGTTTGTGCCAGCTGAAGATCCCAGAATTTAAACACAAGTTTTTGGGAGCAGTTTCCCATCCCAAGCTGCCCTGGAAATCCTAATGTAGGAGTAGAGAGGTGAAGGGGAAAGGGAAAAGCCAGGTGACCTCGTGCAACGTTTGCTTAAATTGGACTAGGAATTTTCAAATACCCAGGTGGAAATGTCAGGGCCTCACCTGGACACAACAGCAACACCACAGCTCTGCTCCCTGATACTAGAAATCAATTAGAAATGTTTCATTAATGTCCAACACTCAGAGCCCCACGTTGGGTGGGAAAGGCAGAATCCACAGCAGGGACAGCTCTGACTCCTTTTCCCAGCTTCTCCCTGCTCAGTGATCCAGGCAAAAACTGATCCTGGGGGGAAATCCTGGTGGAAAACAGAGGGGGAGAGATGGGAACCTCCTCGGGACTGGGGAGAGAGGGATCCTCCCTTTCCGTGCCTGCGGGGAGCGAGGGAAGTGCAAACTGATGGAAACTGACTGGAAACTGATTCCTCAGGGGCCTGCAGTGAAGCTGCTCTGAAATTGCTGGTTTGGCCTTCCCAGGACTATGGGTCTGTCAGGAAAGTTGCAGTAATTTGGAGCCCAGAAGTAAAAGAACCCCGTGACCCAGATATTGAGTGGAAAAATGAATTACTCACTTGTTTTCTTCTCTTTTTGGATACTTTTATCTTTGGCTGCTTCCCTGGGGGTTGCCAGACATCCCTGAGCTCTGCTCAGCCCACACTCTAGGATTGGGTAATGGCATTTTGGGAGGAAAATAGTGGAAATAAAAGTTTTCCTTTGGGACTACAAAGACTTTTGTACAATTATTTCGTGCCAAATGGAGCTTCTCCCTTCTCCCTGGTGAGCTCAGGAAGCTTCAGGTGTTCACACTGGACTAAATACTTGTTTTAGCTGTGTAGCATCATTTGAAAGATGTCTAGGTAGCAGTAGTGGGGTGGTAGTAGCTACTAGCAGTACTGTGGGGAGTTGTTGCAAATCAGGAGGGAATCTCTGCCTCAAAACCCCCAGAAACACAGAATTCTGAGCTCTTTTTAAAAGGTCCTGCTGACTATTGCAGCTTCTCTCACCTGCAGGACTGGTGACACACAGGAGTAACCCTGGGTCACTGTAAAAATCCCCCAATTTAATCAGATTAGGGGTGTTGTAAACCATAGCAATAACACCTCTTGGGTGGCTTTTCAGCAGTTAGAATCTTAGACTTAAATGTGATTATTGCACGAGATGAGACCCTTCTAAACCTAATTTCATTGCAATCACTCCTTCTGTGGTGATCCTGCATTTCAGAAAGTCAGATTTCACTGCTCTGCCCATGTCCCACTGTCACTTGAGGACAATGTTTGAGGCAATACACAAAAAGGGCAGAAGGGGAGAAGGAGGATGCAGAGAAGAAAGAAATTATCAAAAAGTCTGAGCTCATCCTCTCTGTTTTCTGCACCTCCTTCATGGTGAGATCTGGCTCCACACTGGACTTGCCTCATCCTAAAGCTCCAGGAGGGGATTTTATAAAAATAGAGTGACAAAAGCAAATGTTTACCTGCATTTTCCAGCTCTGTGTAGGTGCCACAGGCAGGTGCTGAGCTGAGGATCTGCTGTGGGTATGAAACTCCACTCACTTTATACCATTAAACACTTCCAGGGGAAAGTGTGCTGGGAACAGGAAGGCTCAGGGCTAGATAAATAACACACAAAGGTTTGCTCTGGGTCCTGCAAACAGCCAGAATTGTATTTAAACACCGAGAAAGACTAAAAATCAGTGATGTTGCACTCAAAACCAGGGAATTTCAGCAGGACCTTCCCTCCTCAGAGCTCCTTGCAGCACATAAGGCTTTAATCCCACTGCTGGCTCCATCTTCTCTCTTCCAGAACATCCCAGAGTCTGGCCACAAGTATTACCTGCAGTTCAGCACTGAGGACTACAGGACTGGGGTGAGTTCCTGCTCTTCCTGCTCACCCTGGGCATTAAATCAACTCCAGCAGCTCCAAACCAGGGCCATTTGTGTCCTAGATGGATCTGCCACCATGGGAAGGCCCTTCTGCTCCTCCCTGCCTGTCTCTGCTCCGAGGCTCACCTGAGTCCCAAAGGGAGTTCTTGCTCAAGCCATTGAGGCACCAGAGGCCTGAGTGGAACTGTGCAGTGGCCCAAGCTGGGTGGCAGTGTGACAATGTGACAGTGTGGGCCCTGCTGCCCCTCTCTGCTCCCCATTCTCCTGCTGTCCACAGCCCCCAGTGGGAATCAGGAGTTGACAGCTCCATGTTCTTTCCGATTCCAGCCCGCTCCATCCACTCTGCCCCAGCTGTCAGCAGCATTTTACTGTCCTCTCCTTCACACACACTTTGTGGAATTCAAATGATTTTCAGAACTTACCGTGAAGAGTTAGATTATTTTTGTTGCAAGGCTGGCACAATGAAAGTCCCTGTTATCAATTAATGCTGTTTCTTGAGCTCTCACAAACATATTTTCAAGATGACTTAGAGCACTGACATGTCCTGAAAGCAGGACAAGCATTAATTAAAACCTTCTGTTAAATCCCTTTAGCCTTGTGGCTTTAACCTCTTTCCTGGAAAAAAAGAAAAATAAAATCCTTCTTGACACTTTCCTAACCCCTGAACAGCTTCATACAAAGAGTGAATAAAATCTTGATTAAAAAGAACGATTTTAAACTGTCCCTTGACAGGAAGATGCTGGGAACTGCCTGGCTACAGTGCTGTATCCAAAGAAAAAGTCTCATCCTGTTGTCAGCATCAAGTGCTCCCACACCAAAGACCAGAAGGAAATCCAGGAAGAGGACAACAGATTTTACCAAAGGATCAGGCACCAAAGCAAACCAATAACTGCAAACAACATTCCAGGTATATTCCTCCAAATATTCACCTGTATTTCACTTTATCTCAAAGGGCATGAAGGACACAAGCATTTGAAAAGGAGACACATTACTGACAGCAGCACCCCGAGCCCATCCTGCTCTCAAAGCAGTCCCACCTCCCCAGGGCTTTTTGGGAGAACAAAGCCCCTCTGGATTTACCTCTGGCACTCAGCCCCATCCTGTGAGGGTGGTTTGGGTTTAAAAGCAGCTCCACACCATTTCTAGGTCAAATCAATGCAGATTGGCCTCCAGGAATAACAAGTGCCCAAACCCACATACCTCCCCAGCTGTGGCTGGAAAGTCACTGAGGATGACCAACACAGTTTTTCCATCCTGGCAAAATCCCATTTTTTCTCCCAGCTAGGTAAGGACTCCCATTATTGTGGATTTTTGGGTTTCTCACCTCATCATGGGGATCCCTCTCTTGGCAGTGTCAGCTGTGCCACACTTTATGCTCCCCTGGGATGCAGGTTCAGCATCATTCCCCTCCCTCCTCCCTGAGGCACATCAGAGGGAAGAGCTCCATGTAGGAATGGGGCTGTGCCAGGCAAAGCTGCTCTGAGGTTCATCATTTTTCTGCTGCCCAGCCAGAATTAATGTTATTTTCTCTTTCTCCTTGCCTTGCAGACAGCTATGGCAACATTGAGCCTGCCCTGGAGCCAGTGTGGGCTCTGGCTGTGGCTGGCAGCAGCTCCATCATGTGGGAAAGGTCCACGGAGACCTTGGGATACTTCCTGGCCCAAGTGAAGTCCGTGAGGCAGTGGGTGAGTGGGGCAGGAGGGACAGGGGCAGCACAGAGCCCTGCTCTGAGGGGGATTCCCCAGATCCCAGGGCCTGCCCCTCACCAGCAGCTCCACCTCTGCACGAGCACTTTGTCCAGGTTTTGCTGGGAAAAGTGTCCTGACCTGGATCTGCAGGAGTGGCTTCTGCAGGGGCTGCAGCTCCTGAGCCCCTGAGCAGAGCCCAGCAGCCTCTGCCCCCGGGCTGTGCTCACAGCTGACACCAGCCCGGGCTGGGCAGCAGCTCCAAGGCCTGCAGCACATCCAGCAGCACTTCCAGGGCCCTCAGCCAGCTGGGATCCACAGGCAGGATCAGGTTTGGCTCCTCAGCTATTCAGATCTCTCTGAAGGAGAGGTTCGTGTACTTCTCAGATGTAATTGAGGGTTAAATTCGATTCATTAGCACCTGGTTTCAGTGCAGACAGGCTGCAGAGCCACACAGCTCTTGGTGTCCTCAACCATTCCATGCAGGAAGTGCTCCTAATTCCATCTTTCCACAATCAAAACCCATCTCACTGCAGCCAGCAACCACAGCCACGGGGCCCTGCTCACCTCCTTCCCTGAGCTCCAGTAAATCACAGCAGACATTAAATTTTAACAATATAAACCCGTGTTCCTGATAATTCTTTCCTTTTTTACACCTGCCCAGATCAGAACAGATGATTTTATTGAGTTTGACTACACTGTGCTACTGCATGAAATGCCAACCCAGGTAAGGAAGTGCACGTGAGCAACCCCTCCTGTCATGAGGAGATGAACTGAAGCAAGGTGATCCAGTCTGTGTTGAAATCCCTTCTGCAGGAAATCATCTCCTGTCACATGCGCCTGGCGTGGCTCCCCGGGCAGCCCCTCAAAGTGAAACACTTCTGTGCTTCCGAGGGCCACGGCGCGGAGCAGGGATCTGGGGCAGAGGCTGGATCAGCAGCTGGGCCTTCTGCTGAAAAGGGAGCCAGTTTTTAAGTGACATCCTCAGTTTTGTGGATATGGATCCAATCAGCAAATCCTTGTGCTGACAGACCTGGAGCTGGGATCATCCTTCCTTGCAAGTCAGGGATTGGGAGTGGTTTCGCTGATTGTTCTGTGCCAAAATTAATTCCTGTCACTTCTTCAACCGCAAGATTCAAGTTCTGCAGCTCTGCCTGAACCCTCTGCTGCTCCATATATACACAGATGAACATACAGCAGTTGATTTGATGTCACTAATTAACTGTTACTTAAAGAGTTTGTAAACAAAATTAATATATTTGGATAAAAATCGTGAGCAAAGCGTTAATCTGTCACTAAGAGAGATTTGCCTACTAATTTTTTGTCATGTTTTGGGCTAGAATCATGCTGATTTTTAACTCACATCTCCAATAAACCAAATGCCATCACTCAGGGTCGAGGCTGGGTTTTCTTCCTGCTGCTGTTGGAGCCCAAATTTCCACCTTCTCTGTCACCTTGAATCAAACCAGACCTGCAAGCCAGGGAGGCTCCTTGTGGATGAATCCCCATGTTTGGGAACAGCTCCTGTGTCCTTCCTGCCACGTCCTGTCCTGCCACAAAGTCATGGCTTTGTCCTGTGCCACCAAATTCTCCAGCTGGGTTCCCAGCAGATCCATCACTGTCCCACCTCTGCTCACTGGAATGTGCCAAACTGTCCCAAAGTCACCTTTTTCTCCCATCAGCCAGGTTTGTGGCAGGATAAATTAAATCCTTCCCAAGAACACCACGTTCCTGAGGAAGAGAGGCTCTGGGGTGGCTGTTCTGTTTAACCTGGGGTGGTTTTCACAATCCTTGAGCTGTAATTGGGAACAACAATCCAAGGATTTCGCACAACAGCTTTTCCTGGATGTTTTTAGGCTGGGTGATGTCAGCTTCCCAAATTCCAGCATTTTACACAAATAAGTCTGATTTTCTGACTGAAGCTTCTCCCCTCAGCACCCAATGAACTCAGGGAAGGAGCATTCCACACCCTCCTGGCGTTTTCTTTCCTGCTGGGAGAAAACATTTCTCATCATCAGAAGTGTGAAACCAGGGAGTGAAATTCCAGCATTCCTTAAAGAAGCTGGTGATTAAAATATTTTTTTGGAATTAAGCCAATAGGATGGATTTGGCACTTTGGGGCTCTGCTTTTGCCTCCTTACCTTGTTTTTGCCTCTGCTCTGCAGGGCTGGGATAGAGGATCAGGCACTTCCCAGGCACCAGGGCGGTGGAACTGGCTGCTCACAAACTCACAGCAGTTCAGGAACTCCACAGGAACCTCTGGATAAGTAGCAAAGCTGTTGGAATTCTAAGGCAAAGTCTCCCCCAGCTGCTTTTAGGCCAAGGTTTCGACCTAAGACCTCAAATCATACAGCAAAATTCTTGGGGTTTGTTTCTCTCCCAGGTTTGTGGAGAACCAGCACATCTGGCAGAACTCATCAGCCAGGAATTCACATCACAACTGGTCTAAACATAATAAAACCCCCATAAATAGAAATAGAAATCACATCAATAGAAATAAACCTCAGAAACACAAATATTAACCTCAGAAATACAAATATAAACCTCAGAAATACAAATATAAACCCCAGAAACACAAATAAAATCATACCCACCCTGTTTCTTGTCCTGTGTTCACACTGCTTTTATCAGACATCTCCAAATTTTGGGGAAAGTGCTACATTTGCTTGCTTTAGAAAACTTCCAAATGTTTGAGAACCTGCAGGGCTTTTCTGGGAATGAATTCCAGCTGAGCATTCCCAAAAACAAAGCCATGGATGTGTGGGACTCGTGGATTTGTCCCAAGGCAGCGCCACACGGACGCCCCACATCTCGCCTGGGATCCGTCAGCAGCTCCAGGCCCTGGCAAATCCTTTCCCAAGGTTTCCATAAATCATTTCCAGCCCTTCCAGAGAGAAGCAGCCTGGCTGCTCCACTTGTTTCTGTCTGGGAAGCAGCAACCCCAGTGCTGTGCCAGGAATGTCGCTGGGTTTGAACTGGAACTTCACTCCCTGTTTACTGGAATCTGCAAAAACACTTTTCAGCTGAGCTGGGCAGGAAGGAGGAAAGAAAACTCAACGTGGACATTCTGGGAATAATTACAAATACAGAATTATGGGAATATCTTCTCACCTAACCCCTTTGAGTCAGCAAAGTCAAGTGATTCCTGAGCTGAAGATCAGCTGCAGCTCAGCCTCTGGACTGTGAGATTCTGGGAAAAGGGATCTTTGGTTTGGATTTCTAACCAAGAGCCAAAAGCCAAGCCCATACATGAATCCACAGCCCAAACCCATTAAATCCACATCACCAAGCCACACAGTAATTCCACCTTGTTCCCAGCTTTAGGAAGAGGCAGCTCCTCCCAACATCCTTGGCAACTCAGCTCCATCCTTGTGCACCAGTGAAAGTGGATTTGGTGACAAGCACTGACTGATGGCTTTGCCCAGTGGCTTGAGACTTTGGAGGATCCTCTGCCATTTCCAAAGGATCTGGAGGGGAAAATTCCATCTGCTCCCTGGAGGGAAGCTGGAGCACCACGTGCCAAGTGATCTCTCACACCCTGTACCTGTCCAGCAGCTCTTACCTCAGTTTAACATTTCCAATAAAGATGTATCATGTAAAAAATAAAATTATTTTAATAGATCTTAATTAAGACAAATCATCAGCTGTGTTTTAACATCTATTTGTTACAAGAGCATTTACACAGAGCAATCCCATGGTGATCCCCTGGTGCTGCTGACACCACCCCAGAGGAAAGGTTCCATGATAAAATTCCAAGTCCAAATCCCACTGGAGCCCACCTTACCCAGCCAGCCTGGGCTGTTTCCATGGCTTGGAAAAGCGAGCTGCTGGAGAAGACTGGGACAAACTGTTCAGTGGACTCCAGAGGAATCCCATCAGTTCTTGGCTTTGCCCTTTTTGGCAGGAAGTCTCCCCGTTGCTTCCAGGTATTTGTTGATGATTTCCTCCTGAGTGCTGGCTGAACAGGGGTGGTATTTGGAGTATTCCATGGTGTATTCCCCCTTTCCCTGCAGAGTTGGGAAAAGAAAGAGAGGATGGGCCATGTGCAGCCCTGCTGGGCACACAGCTCCTGTCTGAAGGGATCCCAGGGATCCTCCACAATCCCACCCAAACCGAACTCCTCAGATACATGAGAATGGATTGGTTGGAATTTTACAGCTCTGGTTTGATTTGCTCTCATTCCCTGCTGCAGCTGCCACGGACAGGATGATCCAATGAACCCAAATTTACAGAATCAAACACGTTTTAGCAAAAAGGACCAGGAGGACTCACCTCTGTGCAAGACCTCAGCTCAGTGGCATATCCAAACATATCGTTCAGTGGCACCTAAAATCCAAACATATTTGCTCAAAATGAGGTTTTTTCCATCACTTTTGGGCTATCAGCTAATTAATCCCAGTTATGACATAAAGTGTCAGTGCTGTCTGTAAACAGTTCTGATTTATTGCTCTGCTGTTGTAAAGTATCTGTTATTTTAATTTATTTATATTTGCAGTGTGTTTTCAGCAAGAAAGCTCAAAAATCTGAGAGTTTGAGCACACCAAGAACTGGAATATCCTAAATTCAGTGCTGAGTCACCCAGCAAGGTTTGAGGTATCTCCAGACATTCCTCCAAGGATAATTTGGGAAGCAGAAGGCTCACAGGGTGTGGCTGTCCTGAGCCCTTCACCCAGCAGGAAAACACCCAGTGATCCTCTCCAATCATTTTTAGGAGGGAGATAAAAGAAGGAACATTGAAATTGAGTCAACCTACAACTGTATCCATATCAACTGAGGAAAACAACGGAATCAAACACGGGGAGGGGAAGGGGAAGGGGAAGATGGGTGAGCACAGACCTCAGCATAGAGAGTGAAGTAGCCCTCAGAGCCATCCTGGCCCGTGATGACGCCGTGGCGCCGGTTGATCCCAGCTATCACTGCTCCCTGGAATTCCACGGGAGCCACCACCTCCACGGCCATGATGGGCTCCAGGATGCGCACGGCAGCGTTCTCCATGGCTGGGGGAAGAATGGAACGAGGAACCCAACGTCAAAGGTGAAGCTGGGGCAAGGCAAGCTGCTCCCATGCACGGCAGCAGGTGGTTTGTGGTTAATGTCGGGGAAAAACCATGAGCAGCACATGGAATTCCAGCTCCCGGCCTTTCATTCCTGGAGCCACAATCACAGAATCATTCAGGTTGGAAAAGACCTCCAGGATCATCAAGACCAACATTTGGCTGATAGCACTGTGCTCACTAAACCCTACTGTGAAATGCCACATCCACACGTTGTCTAAGCACCTCCAGGGACTGCCACCCCACTGCTCCCAAGGCTGAACTTCCAGCGTTCAACCTCTCCTTCAGTGAAGGAATGCTTCCTAAAAAAGACCCAGTTTGGCCAAATGTTCTCTTCCTACCCCGTAAGGATGAAGGTGGTGGTGTTGCTATACTGGATTTCCTTTGTACAGCCACAGGAATTATTGTGGCTCCCTCAGGAATTCTATAAACTCTTGCACCTGTTCTGCTCCATAAAACTGGGCAAGCTTTGGGGGGATGAAGGGAAGGAAGGGAAGGAAGGGAAGGAAGGGAAGGAAGGGAAGGAAGGGAATGGGTGGGTGGATGGATGGATACCAGCCAGCAGAGCCCATGCAAGGAGGAGCCTGTACCTTGTTTCAGGGCTCCCTCCCCTGCCCTGATGAAGGAGATCTCGTTGGAGTCCACCATGTGGTGGGCCCCGTCCTGCAGCACGAAGCGCACCCCGGAGATGCGGTGTCCCGACACCAGCCCCTTCTCGCAGGCCTCCCGGAACCCCTGGAACGACAGCTCCCGTCACCAGCAGGAGCCTGCAGCTCTGCACTGCCAGCCTCTGCCACCTCCCTTGGATTTTACAAACCAAAATCACAGAACCAGGGAAAACGGCCTCAGGGTCTGCCTTTTTAACAGATTCCACGGCCAAACCTCTAAAGAGCGCTCAGTGTAGAAAGAGCTCTTGCCTGGAGAACAAGATTCCTTTAAGATTACGGTTTTTTCAGGATTTGGCAAAAATCTTTAAGTGTTGCTGCATGGAAAAATGAAGGAATAATTGCAGGTTACTGCAGGAATTCCAAGATGTTGGTAGGTTAATTAAAACTGTGTATCATAAATTATACAGTGAGGCAGTCACAGAGGAGATAAAGAAAGAGAATTTGGGAACTGAGGCAGGAAATGCAGCTTAATTACAGTTTCCTCCATAACTGGCCTCAGAGAAGTCACAGAAGAAGTTACACATTTTGGGTTTGGGAGGAGAATTGTGGGCCACAACCAGAAGCAGAAGAGGCCAGGAAAAAGCAGCTTGAGCAGGAGGCTCTCACAAGGGAAACAGAGGCAGCAGACACCACCAAAGGAAACAGCAGCTCCTGAATTAACTGGAAACCTCAGGAATGCAAGACATGAAGTAAAACCACACAGCTGTGATCCTGCTGCCACTGGAGCAACAGGAAAAGCTTCCTTTCCTGGGGCAAGGCAGGCACAGCAAATGCGGGTGGTACTGCAGGAACACAACAGCAATCAGGATTTTCTGGATCACAGACAAAGGTTTGTACCTTTTCCACAGCGGGCACAAACTGCTTGGGAATATTTGTGCCAATGGTTCTGTCCTCGAATTCCAGCTTGGTGAAGTCCTCTGGCTCCAGGGGCTCCAGCACTCCGATCACTTTGCCGTACTGGCCGGCTCCTCCCGACTGCTTCTTGTGGGTGAACTCAAACCTAAACCCCAACAACCCCCCCACACCACGTCACTCGTGACACAAACCACAGCTTTCTACGGAAAACGGGCCCATTCTGCATGTCAGACAATCACAGACTGGTTTGGGCTGGAAGGGAATTTAAATCCAAAATTCCATGGGACGCTTTCTGCTATCCAAGGCTGCTCCAAGCCCCGTCCAACCCGGACACTTCCAGGGAGCGAGCAGCCACAAACTCCCTGGAAAACCCGTGCCACGGCCTCGCCACCCTCCCGGGGAAGGATTCATTCCCCATATCCCATCTCCCGCTGTGTCACGCGTTATCCCGTGCTGGGCAGGGATGCTCTGTCCCCGGCACGGCCCGGAGCCCGCCCCGCCCGCTCCGGCCCCGCCCGGCGCTTCCTGCGGGAGGAGGAAGCGGCTCCCGGCCATGGAGCTGCCTCCGAGCCACTTCCCGGCCGCCCGGGCCGCGGCCGTGGCCGTGGGCTACCTGCGGTACCTGCGGGGCGGCCCCGGCCGGGGNCGGCACCGGGAGCCGGCACCGGGAGCCGGCACCGGGAGCCGGCACCGGGAGCCGGCACCGGGAGCCGGCACCGGGAGCCGGCACCGGGAACCGGCACCGGGAACCGGCACCGGGAGGGGCTTTTCCCATGGAGCGGGCGGAGCACGGGGACAGCTGCGCGGGCGGCGCGGAGGGTCCCGCTCTGGGGACACCCCAAACCCCGGTGTCGCCGCCGCAGGTGACCCCGCCGGGGCTGGGTGATGTGCAAAGCTCCTTCCCAGCCGCAGCTGCTCTGCGGTTGTGGCACTGTCACCGCGGGGGTGACACCGCCCGTGTCCGTCCGGGGGTCCTGGCAGGAGCTCGGTGCCACCGCGGGCGGGTCAGCGCTGTGGGACACACCCCGTGTGCCACCTGCGGTGACAGCACCGCTCCAGAGGGAGCCCTGCCCAGGGCACGGCACCGGCACCGGGCCAGGAGGAACCTCCCGGGAAGGAGGAGGAGGAGGAGGGTGCTGGCTGCTCCCGTGCCTGGCAGGACACAGCTCAGCCCTGCCCTGGCACTGCAGGGACACAAACCTGGCACTGCAGGGACACCAAACCTGACACTGCAGGGACACAGCAAACCTGGCACTGCAGGGACACAAACCTGGCACTGCAGGGACACAGCAAACCTGGCACTGCAGGGACACAGCAAACCTGGCTCTGCAGGGACACAAACCTGGCACTGCAGGGACACAGCAAACCCCTCCCAAAACAAGGGCACAGCAAACCCCACCTGCTCCCTTCTTTATAGCCAGAAAAATACAGCATGACCCAGTTCATAATAACCTGCTAAATGGAATTAATAGAAGGAAGCACTGAAGCTTTTAGGTGAGTATTTAACCAAGCAGCAAATTCTTGGATAGCATCACACAGGAGCCCAAAATTGGCAATTCAGGGGTGTTCAAGGACAGAAATGAGGGTGGAGAGGCCCTGGCACACAGTGCCCATCCCTGGCAGTGTCCAAGGCTGGATGGCACTTGGAGCAACCTGGGACAGTGGAAGGTGTCCCTGCCCATGGCAGGGGTGGCACTGGATGGGATTTAAGATCCCTTCCAACCCAAACCACCCTGGGATTCTCTGATTTTGTCCAGGATGCAGCCATTCAACATTTTCCAAAATAAATGTTATTAATATTTTCCCTTTTTTAGGACACTGATGATGTGGGGCACAAGTACTACCTGGAACTGGAGCTGGAAGATGTCCTGGACACAGTGAGTCAGTCTGGTTTAATGACACACTCTGGGCACACAGCACTTAATATTTTGAATCATGCTCCTGATTTTTCTGTACTGCCAATCAGGCCCCCAAAAGGCTGAATTTTAACCAAAAGGAACCCACTGCCCACGTGCTACCTTCCACTACAGCACCAGGCAATGCTGCAGGGAGGACAAGGACATTTCAGTGTCACCCAGCTCCAAATGAACAGCACAAGGGACATTCTGCACCCCAGCCTCTGCCCCTTCCATCACTGCAGAAAGCAAATCCCACCCTCAAACATTCACAGAAATGCCAGGAATTTAACCTTGTCTTAAATAATCCCAAACCTCTCTGGACCAGACTCAGAGAAAACAGCAACTACATAGAAATGACATTTTCAGAAGTGCAAATGACCCTGGTTATACACATATTCAATCAGATAATAATGCACATCATTAACTCTGCCACAGGACAGGACTGTGAACTGCACTGCTGAGGTTCTGTATCCCCTGGGCAGCAAAACCTCTGCTCCAGATGTGCAGGTCACAGTGCAAGGAGAGCTCAGGAGCACAGAGGAAGCAGACAAGGAGTTCTACAATTGGATCAGGAGCCTGGAAAAGGAGCTTGTGGCTGAGAACATCCCAGGTACAAGCCAGGGCAGGGAGAAGACTCAGGCCTTCACCTTTTTGTTTTTGGGGGGTCTGCAAACACAGCCACTGCATTTATTCCTGATTCTGAGTGTTCTGGAAAACCAGCTGGCACTGCCACTGTCACCTGTTCCTGCTCCCTCTGAGGGTGTCCTGGCACAGCACATCCAACACCCCAAATGCACAACGAGGGGCTGCTCTCACCTCAGAGCAGCCCCTGCCTTCCAGACCTGGAATTCCTGTTCAGAGAATAAAGTGGAGGAGAACACCCTGGAGGTGTCCCAGGCCAGGCTGGATGGGGCTGGAGCAGCCTGGGACAGTGGAAGGTGTCCATGGCTGGGGGGGATTTAAGGGCCCTTCCAACCCAAACCATTGCAGGATTGTGTGAAGTGGGAGGAAAGCCCTGTGGTGAGGGAGGAGCAGCTCTTCCAAACGCTGTGGAAGGCTGTGTGACAGAAGGGACTTGAGCAGCAGGCCCTGTGTGAGGTGATAATGTTCTGTTAAGGGCTCTCTTTAACAGCCTGTGTTTATTTTGGTTCCAGACAGCCATGGGAACGTTCCCCCAGAGCTGGAGCCCATCCACCTGCTGGCCTGGGTGGCCTCTGGCTACGTGATCTGGCAGAATTCCACTGAAAACACCAAGTTCCACCTTGCCCAAGTGAAACACGTGAAGCAAGTGGTGAGTAACCAGCAGGAGCAGAATCCCAGACTGGTCTGGGCTGGAGGGACCTTAAAGCTCATCCCATTTCCCCCCTGCATGGGCAGGGACACCTTCCACAGCCCATCCAGCCTGGCCTTGGTTTTCCCTGGAAAGTATTCATGAGCTAGGCAGCAGTATTCAAGGCAAGCACAATAAATTAAATTAACAGAATTCTACTGATCCTCCCAGTTTTGCTGCGTTCTATTAGAGAAAATTGATTCTGAGTTAAAAATAACCCTGAAGTGATCATCAGCTTTAAATTCATGGCAATTTTCCACAGGAGCCAGGAAAAAGCAGCAGGATTTAGTATTTAGAAAACTGAAAGCTCCAGAAGTTTTGCCCCTCTGAACAGACAGTGAATTTCCAGGAAGTTCTGGATCTGAAGACAGGAATTCCTTGTGGGAGTAGGATTTGTGAATGCTTTGCTCCCTCTGATGGCATTTTAGAGAATTCACAGCTGCTGCAGAGTTGTGCACCAGCAAGAGTTTAAAGATTTTCTCTAACAAACTTAAGGATAAAGGAGACAAATAACTATTAACAACCCAGCTGCCATCTCTTTTGTTTTGTCTCTTTTTCCCTGAAAACACAGGAAAAGAATCTATTCCAAAGGCCAGGGTTTATTCTGTCACTCAGAATCCCTGGCTGTCCCTCACTGTAAGGCCTCTGGAGTGCCCTTGTCCTCTTGACAATTTTATTTGGGATTGTTTGGGTTAAACTGACACCTGCTAGAATGAGGTGTTCCCATCCCAAAGAATTCCTGACAGATCTGGTCTCTGCAAGGCAGGAATTAGCAGTTTAAAGCTTTACATTCACTGCCTCCACTGCAGTTTTGGCGTGCACAGAAATTAAATCAGGAGCTTTTAATTTTGTTACAGTGACTGAGCTCCACCTGCTTCATTTGTGATCAGGAGCTGCCAGTTTTATCTGAAATCCATCAGGGAATTTTTGTGATAACCACAGAGAACTGAGCCACTTTTTTCTGAGGTGGGAGAATCCCCAAATTCAGCCCTTTTCATCCTGTCTTTCCAGAAAAGAAGTGATGAAGATCTTCAGTTTGACTTTGTGCTTCTACTCCATGAAATGGTGTCCCAGGTAAATAATTTTATTCCTAAAAAGCCTTTTTTGGGTGTTTTAAGACTGCAGCTGTGTGAGCTCCAGCTCAGACACAGATCTGATCCTGCTCATCAGGGTGAGCTCAGGGTCCCCATCCCTGCCTGTCTCAACCCTCCAGGAACAACAGCAGCAACTTCCAGCTGCTTTGGGGCTTTGGTGGGAATGGCTGAGGTTCAAAACTGGTCCCTCACAGCTCTCCCTTGGGAGATCCCAGTGCCAGAGTGGGCAGGGATGAAGGGAAGGGACAGCTGGAGCATCCTGGCTGCTCAGCTGAACTCCAGCTGGGCTGTGCATGCCTCCATGGCCCAGGACAGTGCTGGTGGCCCAGCACAGACACCTCAGCAATCCCAGTAACCCCCAGCAGAAACTGGCTGCCAGGACAGCATTTACATCCTGTGCTACTCTCCATCAAAATTCTGGGATCTGAGCAGGTGTTTTCATAGGAAAACCACAGAAAACTGGGAAGAGAAGCTCTTGATTGCAATAATCCAGGGATGTCCCTCCCAGCTCCAGCTCCGCTGCTCCTGACCCCTGCACTCCCATTCCCTTGGGTTTAATTCCCAAGTTTTCCATCAGAAAGCTCCTGGCTGGCTAGAGGGGGGCAGCAGGGCTTGCTGACTGCAGTGTGTGTCCCACAGGAGGTGCTGCCCTGGGAGGTGACCCTGCTGTGGCACCCCCAGCGCGGGGCCCGGGTGTCCCAGAGCCGTGCCGCGGGAGCGGGGAACTCCTGAGCACCCTGGGAACCACTGGGAACTCCTGAGCACCTCTGGGAACAACTGGGAACTCCTGAGCACCCCTGGGAACCACTGGGAACTCCTGAGCACCTCTGGGAACAACTGGGAACTCCTGAGCACCCCTGGGAACCACTGGGAACTCCTGAGCACCCCTGGGAACAACTGGGAACTCCTGAGCTCCCCTGGGAACAACTGGGAACCACTGGGAACTCCTGAGCACCCCTGGGAACAACTGGGAACAACTGGGAACTCCTGAGCACCCCTGGGAACAACTGGGAACTCCTGAGCACCCCTGGCTGCAGCTCAGAGCTCCCACAGCTGGGAGGAGGTGATGGAGTGGGGACCAGCCACGGTACAAGACATTAATTTAAACCTTCCTGGGTGTTTCTATCCCAGAATTCCAAAGGGACTTCCTCTGCCATCAAGGGGATCAATGCAACAACTCCCAGCAGGAATACTCACGGCACAGGGGCAGAGATGTTCTCCCTGAAGGCAACTTTGGGCTTCCCCATGGTGCAGGGACAACCATATTCCCTCTCCATTCTCTGCAGGAAAAAAACCCAGTGATGAGGGTTATTCCATTGGGATCTATTTAGTAACTTCCTCAGGATTAATCACTTCTTTGGTTGGGGGTTGGGTTGATTTTTGGGGCTTTTTGGTTTTTTTTTTTTTTTAATTAACAAATTATTCCCCATCAACTTCTTAAAGACCTGCAGCTTCAGATGCAGGAAAAGGAAACAGCATTAATTATGTTATTAAAATTCAAGTTTTTCAAGGCAAAAATCACTTTTTCTTCATTCTGTCAATATTTAAGATACATACTTTTGTGTTAAGATTAAAATATAGACTTCAGCTGGAATGAGACAAATCCCTGTAACCACTCCTTTCTCTCTGCACCAGCTATTATTAGGGAATGATACATTTAAAACCACAAAAATAGAGGATTTTTCTGTAGAAATTAATTATAATTAGGTAATATTAATTATTATAAGCAAAGGCTACTAGAGCAAAGTGTAGCATTTAATACATTTTTTATGGATTGTACCAAATCCTAAAAATATTCCAGGCAAAATTTCCTTTTAGAAGCCGTCAGAATGGAACCACTGGAGAGAAAGAACCTTCAAAAGTTGACTTAAAAGTTGAACTTTTCCCTGAGCTGCTGGAAGGAATGGGAAAGAGGAAGAGGAGATGGGAAAAGCAGGCAAAAGCAGAGTCCATGGGATGTGCTTCCCAAATTACCTGGGCATAGATTTCCAGGTGCAGCTCCCCCATCCCAGAGACAATGGTCTCCTTGCTCTCCTCATCAAAGTGGGTCCTGAAGGTGGGATCTTCCCTGGTGAAGCGGCCCAGGCCTTTGGAAAATTTATCCAGGTCATTCTGAAACACAAGCCAAGATTTACTCAATATCCCTGAGTCATTCCAAGAAAAAAGCCTCAAGTGTTCCCATCCACTGCTGAGCATTTCTGCTCTTTGGGTTATTTTATGGAAGATTTATAACTCTTGATTAAAATGTTAATTATTTATTTCAAGTTCATGTTTCTGCCTGAGTGACAGCATCCAGCCCTGGGTTATCCAAGGGATAAAATCTTGGATATTTGGGATAAAACACTTTCAAACAGTGCTTAGACTGTTCCATAAAATCACAAAGCAGCAAAGGCAGGGAACTCAGGGAGAAGAGGTTGATCCAAAGGCTCCTACCTTGTTGGAAGGCTTCATAGCCACGGAAATGACGGGATCAGGGATGTGGATGGATTCCTGTGTGGCCAAGGAAAAGGGAATTATAAATTCCAGCAAAATCCTGGTGCCTGGCAGTGCCTGAGGCAGCCAGGGCAAGGGGGACTCACCATGGAGATGTCAGTGCTGGTTTTATCTGTGAACGTGTCCCCGCTGGCACAGTCGATCCCAAACAGGGCACAGATGTCCCCAGCATAAACTTCGTTGACATCCTGAGGGAAGGAAATTCCTCTTCAGACAACACTGGGACAAGAGAAGCTGTGGCTGCCCCTGGGTCCCTGCAGGTGTCCAAGGCCAGGCTGGACAGGGCTTGGATCACCCTGGGAGAGTGGAAGGTGTCCCTGCCCTTGTGGCTGGATGATCATTAAGGTCCCTTCCATCCCAAACCATTCCAGGATTGATTCTGTCTTTCCCTCACATCCAAACTCCACCTGGATTACAGAAGATCCATAAACACTGTGTTTTAAAGCTTGACACTGAGCTCCTTAAAAACTTCTAGCTTGGATAAAAAGCCCTGCAAATCTCCCTCTTTATTCAAAGGACAAAAGGGAGGGCTCAGCTTGGATTAATTCAGGATCAAACAAGAAGCAAAGACCATCCTGTGCTTTGGGATCATCATCCAGGGTGATGCAGGGGCTCAGGCAGTGCTGACCCCCCCAGGGTGATGCAGGGGCTCAGGCAGTGCTGACCCCCCCAGGGTGATGCAGGGGCTCAGGCAGTGCTGACCCCCCCAGGGTGATGCAGGGGCTCAGGCAGTGCNCTCAGCTTGGATTAATTCAGGATCAAACAAGAAGCAAAGACCATCCTGTGCTTTGGGATCATCATCCAGGGTGATGCAGGGGCTCAGGCAGTGCTGACCCCCCCAGGGTGATGCAGGGGCTCAGGCAGTGCTGACCCCCCCAGGGTGATGCAGGGGCTGGCAGCCCATCCCCAGGGATGCACTCACCTCCATGGTGTCCGAGTGCATCCGGACCAGTCTCTGCACCCTGACCCTCTTCCCCGTGCGGGTGTTGTAGATGTAATCCGACTTCTTCAGCATCCCCTGGTACACCCTGACGTAGGTTAACTGCCCAAACCTGCCAGCCTGCAAGCACAGCCCACCAAAATCTGATCATTCTGGGAACCAGTGATGCCTCAGGGTTTAGCTTTTATGTTTTTCAGATTCTGTGCTGCTTTAGTGTGTGGGTCTGGGTTCATATCAGGGGATGCTGAGCTCTCTGCACAGAGCAGGGAGACAAAACAATTCCTGCTCCAGCTGGGCACCAAGGACAAATGATCCAAACCTCAGCCCCAAGAGCACAACCAAGGTGGGCTGGAGAGAGAAAAACAAGCAGGGTGGGAGTGCCTGGGCTGAAGCTGGAATGGGACAATGAACTCCAAGGTGCAAATGGAGCAGAACTGATCCCAGGGAGAGCCCCCGGGAGCGGCCGTGCATTTTGGGGCCATTTTGGGTCATCTTGGGTGCAGCCCTGGCTGGGCTCTGGTGCTGCCCAAGGTGCATCCATGGAGGAGATCCTTTTCATAAATCCCTGCTTTATTCTGGAACTCTGCCCAGCCTCTGTTCTAGGCCAGCCTTTTCAAGGCATCACCAGCACCAATTCCAAGCACCAGCTGCACTGACTAAATGTGAGTTTCCACACTACTAATGGAAATGAAAAATTCTTAACAGCTTTCATTTGGCTCTGCAATGGAATTTGGCCAATTTTCTGAACCAATTTTTCACTCCCAAACCTTCCCAAGAGACACGTTACCATGGAATGTGGCCAGCCATTTTCCATATTCCATAGGAATCCTGAAGAGCTGCTCTCTAAGTAGCAAACAACTTATTTGCTTAAATCTCTGCACTTTTTCCTCTCTGACTCTCTCATGTCCCGTTGCTTCCAAGTGCAGGATTTTTCACTGAAAATATTTCAGTTAAGCCAACAACCCCCCAGATGTTCAAGTTTTAACTAAGAAAACCAGGAAATACTTGAGGTCCAGAACCCACCCTAAAGTTCCAAACTGGCAGAGTTTATGGATTTTATGGTTGAAGCCTTTTCTTTTAAAAGAAGTTAAATTTCAATTGAAGTCAAATATAAACTGCTTTTCATTATAAAGTGATTTAAAAGTCTGCTGTAGGTGAGTTTTGGTAGCACCACCTGGGCTCTCTCCAGGATTGTGGGAAGGAGCAGAGTGAGACTCACCTCCAGTTTGAAGGCAAGGCCAATAAAAGGCTGGGAATCGTCACGAGCAGAGTTCAACAGGAACTTGGTTTGGTCCTGAGAATCCCTGAGAAACAGGGATGAGAGGGAGGAGGGTTAGGAACCAACACAGGAGTCTCCTCTAAACATTTATGGGCTCTGCTGTTGGGGTTGACACGTCTGGGTGGGCTCTGCTCCCGGGGAGCAGGGACAGGAGGAGAGGGAACAGCCTCAGGCTGGGCCAGGGGAGGATCAGGAGGAATTTCCCCATGGAAAGGGTGCTGAGGCCTTGGCAGGGGCTGCCCAGGGAGGTCTGGAGTGCCCATCCCTGGAGGTGTCCCAGGAAGGGCTGGATGTGGCACTCAGTGCTCTGGGCTGGGTGACAAATGGAGGACTGGGCACAGCTTGGACTTGATGATCCTGGAGCTCTTTTCCAGCCCCAGGGATTCTGGGATTCGTGTCCATAAGAATAAAACTCTATTTACACACTTGGAATGTGCTCCCTCCTCTAGGCAGGCCTGGCTTTAAGGGCTGCTAATTCTAAAGAATTATCTGACAATCATTGTCCAAATGCAACACTGAATGTGGTAAAATCCCAGCACAGAGTAACCCTTGAATGAGAGAGGAGCTTTGGAACTCTGTGCCAAATGCTGGTGGCACTGTTTGATACCAATGGTAAAGGATTGTGGATCTTGTCAGGAATGTTTCCTGCTTTGAAACTACTCCATGGAATCCCAGACTGGTTTGGGTGGGAAGGTCCTTAAAGCCCAGCCAGTGCCATGGGCAGGGACACTCTCCACAGCCCAGCCCCTGGACACTCCTGCTGCTGCTGGATGCACTCACCCCTGGTTGAGGAGAGCGTAGTTCTCCACCTCAGAAGGATTGGGAAGGTATTCCAGGACAGCATCCAGCAGTGGCTGCACCCCTTTGTTCTTCAGAGCACTTCCCACAAGGACAGGGGTGAAGGATTTCTGCAGCGTTGCCCTTCGGATTGCCAGCTGAAAAATACCCCTGTGAACTCCTCCTGCAGCAGAGCCCAATCCCCTGGCTTTCCTGGGCTTCTCCACTCCTGGAGCAAAGAGCTGCTCTCACAGTCCCCTGGACACCCCTCAACACAAGGGCTTCCCAAAAAACCTGCTCTCCAGGATTCTTCAACAGACTGGGAACGGGCCCTGCCTGGGGAAAACTGGAGTTCAGCTGAGGTGACCCAACTGCAGCGAACAGAATTCCTGATCCATTTATTGAGGAATGAGGGGACAGGGACACAGGTGAGGGAACAGGCAGCACAAGGAAGGTACCTTTAACTGTGCAGCTGTGGGAATCTTCTCCTCCAGGAACAGCTCCCCCAGGAGCTCGTCGGCGTTGGCCACGCACTCGATGAGCTCCCGGCGCCGCTCCGCAGCCTCCGCCCGCAGCTCAGCCGGGATCTCCTCGACCCTCAGGGTCTCTCTGCACACACAGGGAACACAGGGACTCCCTGGAATTCCACAGGGACTCCCTGGAATTCCACAGGGACTCCCAGGAATTCCACAGGGACTCCCAGGAATTCCACAGGGACCAGCCTGCCCACCCTGACTGAGCACAACCCACCCTTCACGTGGATCCTGGGAAAAAATCCCCTGTGAACATCAGCGTGTTATCTCTGGTGTGGGAGAGTCCTTCCCACTGCTGGCAGGGATCAGGAAAACCTCCCAACAGCTCACCCACAGCTGATCTTCATCCCAGGGAGCCACACATGCTGCAGGATCCCATCATGGAGCAGTCTCCTGCTTCTCCAGGTGGGAAGTGTGGCCACCACCCCTTCAGGGCAACCAAGTCCTGCTGCAGCCACCCCCACCCAGAGCTCCCTGCAGGCCCCAGGCACTGGGAGGACTGCAAGGGGGACCCTCAGCCCCAGCACAAGCCCTTCCAAAATTTCCAGAGAGATGGGTTTCATCTCTGAGGAGAAACTGCAGGAATTCCTCCTGCAAAGAGCAGCTCCAGCTAGAAAAGAAGCAATTTCCAGCACTTACCCAAATGCCCCATCAAAATAGATTGCTTTTTCTTCAATGAGATCTATAACTCCTTTAAAGTTTCCTTCTAGCCCAATAGGAATCTGAACAAAAGCTGCATTGTGTTTCAACTTGGATCTGAAAAAGGGAAAACAGGAATTATTGAAGGAAAAAGTAATCTCTATGTGTGTGCTCCAGAAGGTCTTTGAGCAACATCCCCCTCCTACAAAATCCCTGTGACTTGTCCTTTGGACAGTGCCCAAATCTGCCAATATGGATAAAAACCACCCAGGTGTGGTTTAGGGCTTTGTATCCTACCAGGCCCAGGGAGCAATTCCCATGGGAAAGGCAGCAGGGGAAACCAGTTTGAGACTGATTGCTTGATTAAGGGAGTTGCTTCTCCCTTAATGAGTATTAATGAGTTTAACTCGTGGATCAAATTAGGCAGGGAAAGGTTGGGAGTAAGCAGGACCTCCAGGAATCCATAGCACCCTGTGTCACCCCCCCCCTTGCTGGAATTTCAGCAGCACCAGCATCTAGGCAAAACTAAGAGGCTGCTCTCAAAGTGGGTCCTGATACAGTTCCATCAACAAAATGAACATCAAACCCCAGCCCTTGGTCACTGCAAGTCTTGGCTGACACCAAGATTTGGTGGGGTTTTGGGACAATGGAGATTTGTCCTGGGTCAGATCAGGACTTAACCTCATGTCAGGAATTCTCCAAACTGCAGCTCCCAAGAGAAGCCTTTCCAATATTGTTCCAAATGACCTGCCATGGGAAGGGAATTTCAGGAATCATTGTGAATGCCAAAAACCTGAGCTGCTGCACTGCTCTGGTGGGGTTGGAGCCCATCCTGTCCAGTTTGTTGATGAAGGTGAGGAAGGGGACGTTGTAACGCTTCATCTGCCTGTTGACAGTGATGGTCTGGCACTGGACACCTCCCACGGCACAGAGAACCAGGATGGCTCCATCCAGCACCCTCAGAGACCTCTCCACTTCAATGGTGAAGTCCACATGGCCTGGATAACAAATACAAATAAAAATGATAAATGCAGTGGAAAGGAGCAACAGCCAAGGGAATCACACTGAGTCACATCAGCTGAAGTGATGGAGCACAGAGTCATGGAATGGTTTGGGTGGGAAGGGACCTTAAATTCCATTTCACCCCCTGCCATGTAAAGGGACACCTCCCATTGTCCCAGGCTGCTCCGAGCCCCATCCAGCCTGCCCTTGGGCACTGCCAGGGATCCAGGGGCACCCACAGCTGCTCTGGGCACCCTGTGCCAGGGCCTGCCCACCCTCCCAGGGAAAAATTCCTAAGTCCCAATATCCCATCCATCCCTGTGTCAGTTTGAACCCATCACTCCATGTTCTATCCCAACCAGGGACACAAAGATGCACCACCTCCCCTGTACCCATGAGGAGCAGCAATCCCCAGGTGCTGCCAGCTGCCCTTACCTGGCGTGTCGATGATGTTGATGTTGGTGTCCTTCCACATGGTGTAAGTGGCTGCAGACTGGATGGTGATGCCCCGCTGTCGCTCCAGCTCCATGGAGTCCATGACAGCTCCAACTCCATCCTTACCTTTCACCTTAGGAGAAATACAAAAATTAGTTCAAGGAGTTTGCTAAGAATTCATATCCCATGCCTGGAAGTGTCCAGGGCCAGGCTGGACAGGGCTTGGAGCAACCTGATCTATGGAAGGCATCCCTGCCCATGGCAGGGATGGGATGGGCGAGCTTTAAGCTCTCTTCTCACCCAAACCATTCCATGGATACTGTGAATCCACGTGCAGGAGTGATGCTGCACGGACTGAGCATCCTCCCTCATGCAGAAAAACACAGTGTGGAGGTAAGTCCCAGTAAGACCCCGGTGGGAGCTCAGCCCAACCTCGTGCATCTGCGCGATCCTGCCCGTGTAGAACAGGATCCGCTCCGTCAGCGTCGTCTTGCCGGAGTCGATGTGAGCCGAGATCCCGATGTTCCTGATCCTCTCGTTGGGAAGGACCCCCGAGGAGCAGTGCCTGCAGGAGGTCAGCAGGAGCTGCAAGGCAAGACCAGGGCACTGGCTCAGCCAGGAGCGGATCCAACACAGCTCACAGGACACCAGGAATGGGACAAGGGGAAACGGCCTCAAGCTGCGCCAGGGGAGGCTCAGGTTGGACACCTGGAGGAATTTCTCCATGGAAACTGTGGTCAGGCTTCGGAAGGGGCGGCCCAGGCAGGTTTGGAGTCCCCACCCCTGGAGGTGTCCAAGGAATTCCTGGAGGTGGCACTCAGTGCTCTGGGCTGGGGACAAGGTGGGCATCGGGCACAGCTGGGACTCGATGGTCTTGGAGGGCTTTTCCAAGGTAATTTATCCTGAGATTCACTGTGCCCATGGCTAAACTGCCAAACCGCTTCCCCACGGCTTCCTGTCAATCTATGGCGAACCGGTCACCTCAAGCCGAGAGCCCTTTCCAGGGTCACCTCGGAGTCGTCACCGCACCGCGCACCCCGCGCGGCGCCTCCACGCCCGCCCCGCCGCCGTTCCCGGATTCCCTGTCCCCATCCATGTGACCGGTGGCCGCTCGTTCCCTGCAGCTGCTGCGGCCCGTCCGGGGCCGTCCCTCCGCCCTCCATCCCTTCTGCTCCCGCCTNCTCCAATCCCGGCTCCAGCCCCGGGTCGCTCCCGCCTCTTCCGGGGCCCCGCGCAGGCGCCGCGGGCCCGCCCAGCCCAGCCCCTCACGGGCCCCTCCGGCAGCGGCGGGGGGCCCAGGGGGGG
>VZRH01002162.1:72080-85507 GCA_013397555.1 Urocynchramus pylzowi
GAGCCTCAGGGGCGGCATGGAGCGGGGAGGCTCTCCCTGCCCTCACGGGGAGCCCTGACGGGGAGGATAGAGAGTGGAGGCTCTCACTGCTCGGCCCCCCGTCCCTCACGGGGAGCCCCGAGGGCGGCATGGAGCGGGGAGGCTCTCACTGCCCTCACGGGGAGCCCCGAGGGCGGCATGGAGAGGGGCGGCTCTCCCTGCCCTCACGGGGAGCCCCCAGGGCAGCACGGTGAGGGGCGGCTCGCACCGAGCCCGTCCCGGAGCGCCCTCGGGCTGGTCCCGTCNGCCGGTACCTGGATGTGCCGCGGGCGGCCGGGGGCCAGCCCGGCCCGTAACACCCTGAGCATGGCCCCGGCTGCGGCTGCGGCCCCAATCCCGGCCCCGCTCCCGGCTNCCAGGGCAGCACGGTGAGGGGCGGCTCGCACCGAGCCCGTCCCGGAGCGCCCTCGGGCTGGTCCCGTCCCGGAGCGATCCTGAGCCAGCGTGGGGAGTCCCGGTGTGCACACACGGAATTCTCCGACTGCCTGGAAGGGGCAGGTTTCAGCCAAACCATGGAGCGGGACGGAGCCGGCATCGGCGGCGGGCTCACAGCCCCGGGAGTTGGGAATTGGAAACAACGGGAGAGCGGCGCTCCCTGGCCCGGGGGAGGGGGCTGAAGTGCCGGGAAAGGGGAACACAAGGCTGGGATGGGTAGGTGGGGCACAGGGACCCCTTTGGAACACGCGTTAAGTGTTAAAATCTATTCTTGATATAAAGTTATTCCCCGGGAACTGTCTTTAGTACCTGCAAAGGCTGCAGGAGAAGCTCTGAAACAGAAAGAGGCCCTCTCCATACTCTGTTTGGTTCTATCAAACTTTATTTTTTGTGGAAAATGCATGGTCACCTCTGGAAACTGAGGGATTTCCAGAAAATCCTGGAGTGGTTCTGCTAAAGCTCATCCCATTCGACCCCTTGGGCAGGGACACCTTCCAGAGCCCAGGTTTCCTTCACTGAACTGTTTCAAAGCAGCCCAAACTAAGTAATGCACAAGTCCCGCTGTGGTGCAGAAAAAACCAACAAACCCCATAAATAATAAATAACTTTATTAGAGAATTGCAGTTTCAGATGTTTGTACAGAGCATTGTGCATTGGAGAACGGTCTTGGTGTAGCAAAGGGATCTGGAGGGAATATTCACCTCTTCTCACTGTCACTTCAAACCCAGGATGTGCTTGTTTTATTTCACACAAAGATCTGAGTTATCAGGTGAATTTTCAATTTAACAGCAGCAGCTCTCCAAGATTCCTGCTCAAATTCCAACATAGAAAACATTGCTGCTGTTAATTACTGAGAAGATTCTCTCATTAATTAATTAACTGCAGAATCCACGTTGTCTGCAGTGGATGGAGAATGAGCCCCTGGGTTGAGCTCTGACCTTAAGGGGTGTCCAACCCCCCAACCTTCACTGCTCATTACATGGTTCAGTTATTGCCATTAATATTGATCACATCAACTTATTGCCACTGATACTTCTCTAATTAAGGAAGAGACCACAAGCAAACAATTGTCCTTCCCTTTTCAGAGAAACTGAAGTGCTGCTGATTGGGTTTGCACATTAATAAACATTAACTAATTAAATAATCTGGAGAAACTGCAGGAAGATTAAATATGATTTAGAGGCTTTTTGGCCAAACAAATATTACTCTTAGCTTACTAAACCCTATTATATCATACAAACAGTATTTTTAAAGGCTACATTATAATGGAGCCTTGAATTTATGTAATGCTTTAATGTTATTAATTTATATTATTTAATTTACAGAAATTCTTTCTGCTACACTACAGGGATAATTCAGCGTGGTACAACAGTACAGGGACTGAACACCTGGAATCCCAGGATTTTCCTGCTCTCAGACACTGCTTCTAAACTATCAAATGTAGATTTAGGGTCATTCTACCCTCAGTAAAACACAAAGAACACAGAAAGGAGAGGGGTTCCTGTATCCAGGGCTCTTTAGAACACAAGAAATGGTGAAATCTTTCCAGTTAAACTCATTTCTCCCACGTATTTTTCCCACGAGTAACTCCTAGTTGCAGCTGATCTCAGGACACTGTTATTACTACAGGATAATTAAAGTAATTAAATACTACAGACAATCCTCAAAATGGGAAATGATGGGCTAACTCAACAGAAAACAAACAAAGGATCAGGAACACAAAGTTGACAGTTCAGGCACAGGAAATGAGGTGCAAGCACAGCTTATTAACATAAAAACTCTGATAAATGTGAAGTATTGTCATATTTCAGTATTTCCTCTCATTTTATGTTACATCAAGGTGACTGTGTGGGGGTTCTGTAACAATTTATAATATGATTTTAAAGTAGTGCTTTACAGTGTATTCAAGTTCTGTTAATTAACCTAGAAAATCAGTAATTCTTTCAGCAACCCAAAATAAAGGAAATTTGCTTTCTGTGCAACTCAGAGTGGGAAGGAGGAGCTGCAGTTCCAGGCTCAGTAAAGCCTGACATTGGTGCAGCTGGAGCAGAACAGCTCTGCAAATCCAAGCTGGTTTTACCAGGATTAGAGATGTTCCATAAAGTGCTTTTAGGCAGAAAGTTGTTGGGTTGGAATTCACTGAGGAGCTGAGGTCTGAGGACACTGAGAAGCAGGAGGAGCAAAGGCACAACACAGAGCAGAGATTGGTCACAAATCCGGGTGTATTTTTATGGATGCGAGCACTGAGCACCATCATCTGCTCCAGGGAACCTCCATCCCCAGGGAATGGGGACAGTTATTTCCTGGAGCCCTTCAGGGGGAGGTGTGTTCCTTTCACACTGAGAGCCTCCAATGAATCCCTGGGCACTCTGGAACCTGGAGCTCCAAGTGGCTTCTCTCTGGAAAAGAACAACAGTGGTCACAATCTAATGCAAACAGGAGGATTAAAACCTGCAGTTCCCCTTGGAACATTGCTCCAGAACGGGATTTTCCTTCTGCTGCTGGAATTTCCTTGTCCTGCAGGATAGCAGGGAACTATTTTTACCTTCTTGATCCACTTTCCCTGGGGCTGTAATGGCCACTTCTGGATCTTGAAGCTTCCACAGCTCCTCTGCTTCGGCAAGGCCTGAACTTCATGATCTCCTTCTGCCACTCCTCATCAAAGGTGCCAGCCTCAGCTGGAAAACAAACATTCGTTTGAAATGTTAATAAAGAGAGGAAAAAGCATTTAATGAGTATTTTAGGGGGTTTGGGTGGTGATTTTTAACTTTGTAGTCCACAATTCTCCACATGGCCTGCAACTGTTTGTGGGGATCTGTGAAAGAGAATTTGGATTTGGAGACTTTCAGTCTAAAAGTGCCTTTTAAGATATGTCAAGCTGGAACTTCCAAATCAGAGTGTGAAACAGTGTAAAGCCCATTAGCTGCCTAAAAAGACCTACATTCATCCATGTTGATGAATTCTTGGTTCATCTCCTCATCCCCAGTCTTGGAGTTCTTGGATTTTTTGATGACATGAGCCCGATCCTGGATGTGGTGACCAACAGATATTTTCTCCAGGCCACTTTCAGTATCCTTCAGTGCTTTTCTTGTTTCCTTAACCTGTTAAAAAGAGGGAACTGAGTGTCCTTCCAACTAAAAATGAGGTAAAAGAGTTCACAGAATCCCAGGATGGTTTGGGTTGGAAGGATTTAAAGCCCATCCAGTGCCAGCCCTGCCATGGCAGGGACACGTCCCACTGTCCCAGGCTGCTCCAAGCCCCAGTGTCCAACCTGGCCTTGGGCACTGCCAGGGATCCAGGGGCAGCCACAGCTTCCCTGGAAGAATTCCCTTCCAATACCCCATCCAACCCTGCTCTCTGCAGTGGGAAGCCATTCCCCCTTGTCCTGGCACTCCAGGCCCATGCAAAGGGTTAAATCTTCTCCCAATAGTTTTCTATCTTTCCTTTAAAAAAGGCTTTCCAGGCTTTTCCAATTCTCTCATTTCCTGGGTTGGCTGCAAACACACCAACAAAACACAAATCAAGCCTATTTTCTTTCGGCCACCGGAGAGGAAGATGAAACAACACCTCAAGTTTTTTAACTGGTTATTAATTATTGGGGAAAACCCCCTCAGTTTAGAAATGCTACAGAGCCAAGTTTCCAACATTCTCCTTGGCAACAGAAAGAGCAACACCCGATGCCAAAATTCCCAGCGTGAGGAACAACCAGTAACTGGGCTGTGGTGTTGAGTGGCTTGGAAGGCAGGCTGGCCCTTATCAGTGTCCTGGGCTATTATTAGAGCCTTGTGCTAAGGGCTGTGCTGGAGCTGGGACCCATTCCCAGCCACTCCTGCCCACGGCCTTTAGGGACCCTGTCTAGGCTTTCATGGCCCGGGCCAGGTTCACATTCCCACTCCCAGTTCCCGGCAGGATTAGACACAACAGCTGCAAGGGAGCTGCAGCTCAGGGTTATGTAAGTGTCTGGGCAAAGGGGTGCTCTGAAGGCAGGGCTTGCATAAATCAATGCCTCTCCTGGAGTTGAAGTGGACAGGAAAAGGATTCATATCAGCAAAGAGAAGGGCATTGGAAAATTGCTGCTCTGTTTTCCCAGCCTTGGATGGGACTGTCATTTATTTTGGGGTGTACTTAAAGCACAAAATTACAGGGAGGAAATCAGACCTTTATTACAGAGCAGGGTTTGAGAGCTCTGTGTTCTCCTCAATCCCTACATTTTCTTTGCACAGTCAAGGGGGCATCGGGCTGTGCTCCCAGAGAACAGGGACAGGAGGAGAGGGAACGGCCTCAGGCTGGGCCAGGGCAGCCTCAGGCTGGACAGCAGCAGGGATTTCCCCATGGAAAGGGTGAATAAACATTGGAAGGGGCTCCCAGGGAGGTCTGGGGTGCCCATCCCTGGAGGTGTCCAAGGAATGCCTGGAGGTGGCACTCAGTGACAAGGTGGGGATGGGGCACAGACCAGACTCAATCCAACCTCAGTGACACCAGGGTTCTGTAAATCCCAGGAGTCACTGTCTGCAGGAAAAGCAGCTGCAGACACTGCTTTGTGTGGCTGCACCTGAATCCTGGGCAGTGCCCAGCTCCTGGGTGCTGGATCCCAGCATCACTCACCCCTCCCGGGGCCGTGCGGGTCTGGGCCGTGGCTTGGAAAATTTTGGGAGGTTCATCCCCCACTTTGGAATAGGTCATCATGGAGGAGGAGCTGAAACTGTGTCCCTCAGGCTGGATGGACAGGTCATCCTACAAAGCAAGGCAGGCTCATTAGTGGAAGTTAAAACTTGTGGGTAAGAGTTATTCCTTATTATTTTATTATGGAAAATATCCCTTCACAAAATTAACCCTCCTGGCATCACATTAAATGTCAGTTTTATCTTCAAAGAATAAAGAAAAATTATAAACACAATTTAATATGGGCAAAAACCTCTTTGATTCTTACTATCTCCTTGAGATTAGTCTCATTTTTCTTGGCATTATTTTCTGAGGAATATTTGAAATAAATGGCAGTCTCCAGTGCGATGAATTTCAGAATGATTTTCAAAAGAACTCACAAACTTCCTGTGCATTTCCAGCATGGTGTTCCTCATGTTTGACATCATCCTGTCCATTGCAGAAAATGGATCTCCAAAATCTGCATCCCACTAAAAAAGGGGAGAAAAAGACTCCAGTTAAAACAGTCTCAACTCTCCCAGTCCTGCAGCTGGTTTTCACATGCATCTTTAACTCAAAAAGCTTTTCAGACTGCACTTCACACACAAGACAAGCCAAAATGCATCTTTTCAAAAGGAAATTGAGGGAGCTGGATTAAGATGGGAATATTGGGAAGATGAAAGTGGAAGATTTGTCACTCAGATGTCAAACTGGCCACAAAATGAGTTCATTTAACAATAATGTTCACTGGATATTCAAATATCTGATTCTTTCACAAATGCATTCATAAACCTCACCAGCTTCTGCTCTGGAAGTCCTGTATGACCCTTCAGGGTTTAAATTTCAATAAATTCATTTCCAGAGTAATGCATTTCAGCATTGCAAACTTAAAGCTGTGTTTAAGCCCAAAATGAAGTAAAATTAAAGGACAGAAAATCTTCAACTTATTTTTTGAGTACAAGAAATTGGAATCCTCTGGGCAAGAACTATGAGCAGATGATGGATATTGAACAGGATATCCCAGCCCCCAAACCACAGCTGGAAACCACTCCAATCCCATCTCCAGGGGCTGCTCTGCCCTACTGGGAGCAGTGGGTTTGTGCCACCCCCACAAAAGCATTCTCCAGCAGCACTCAAAGTTTGCAGTTTCCCCAGGGATTATCCCACACATATCCACAGGTTAATGCCCCAGGAAGGATTTTTTTCCCTGGATTTTCTTATTCCCAAACTGCAAACAGCACCAAAAGCAGGGTGTAAGCACAGAGCTCAGCCTCTGCCATGCTTTGGTTACACACAGCTTACACAGGAGCTACTCCAGGTATACTAACCCCTCTCCCAAAACCTGCAAAGGGCATGAGGGAGAAGCTGGTGGCCTGGAAAAAAAAGGAGCAACATCTGGAATTATTATCAGGAACAGCAGAAATTACTTTTTTATGAAGCAGATTACATGAAACATTTCCCACCAATTCAAAAATCACTCAGGAGGGCCTTGGTAATTAATTAATTAATCCCTGGCTATGTGGAAATAATGTATTTATAGTGATGATATTAGAAAGTGCTAACTGCCACCACATCTAATCAATATTGATAAGAGTGTGGGAAAAGCACTTAGAGGTTGGCAAACATTTGAACCCCACAAGAACCTTTGTGCTGATTTCACACTTCAGGCCCCACCCTGCAATGCTCCATTCCTGTCAGGCAGTGCTGGAAGCTGATTAAAATCAACAAATCAACAAATCATCCCACAGATATTGAGGATTCCTGCATGGCAGGGCACTGAGATCCTGGGAAACACAGGGGTGTTTCCAAGAATCCCAGACTGGAGAGTCAGATAAGGCCTGCAGACACACGGGGTGCCAGAAGGACCAAACCCTTGGCAGGAACTTTAATGGAAAAAGAAGGGATTCTCCAATTCTGAAATAGCTTTAGGAACTCTTCAGGTTTCTGTCAGGACAGATTAGGTAGAGCTGTAAATAATAATATATATTCTTTCTCTCAATATCAAGTCCTCATCAGTAAGAGTTATTTAGGCATACAAAGTTTATAAACTCTGTTTTGTAACACTAAAAAGCCACTAAAAGCTGTTAGGGTTGGACCTGATATACAGGATAATACAGATCTCCAAAAAAATCCAATCAACAGCATATCTTAATATGTTTTAGCTCATTCCTCCTTCCCTGAAAACTGAGTCTGCTGGAGAAAGGAAAAGCAGTTTTAAATTTGAATCCTACAGTGGCACTCCTTGAGTTGTCCCAACTAATTTGGTTCTTTTTAAAGCAGTTTCAGGCCTGCTGCAATTTAATTAAACACACAGAATTACAACACTACTAATCAGTGTCAGTCAGTGTAATTTGAATGAAGTGTATTTTGACATGGTAGCAAAGCTCCAGCTCTTCCTACATAAAAATGTATTTAAAGGTTTCAGTCCTTGGTGGAGCAGCAGTTTGAGGTGACAAGGCAAAGCCATCAGTGCTGAGTCTGGTGTGACATCTGACAGCTCTTCAGTGGAACAGGAGGAACATCACAAGATCCTGGGAAGGGTTTGGCAGCTGTGGAATTCTTCTACCACAGAGCTCCTGTACCTGTAACTTTTGCTGGAGCCACAGATGAGGGGTTTGGGCCTCACCTTTGTCCCTCACTGCAGGAACAGGGACACAACCCCTGAGCTTTACAGGTGAGCTTTGACAGGTTCCTTTTCTAAAAGAAAAGCTCTGATCTGGCTTTAGGCACCACTGATCCAAGGCCTAAGGATCAGCAGAGGGAAGCTGATGCCCTAAGTAGATGCAGTTTCTATATTTGCCAGGAACTGGATGAGCAGGGGAAGGAATGTGCCAGCTCCCCTCTGGAGCTGCAGGTGACAGGCTCTGTTCCAGCTCTGGCCTGGCCACCAGCCCCTGTCACCTGCCTTTTCTCCAACGGTCTCTGAAAATCCAGGGGGAAGCATGAAAGCAACAGGGAGGCAGCTGCTGAGTATCTGCAGGGCAAGGAACCAGCTCCCAACGTTTATCCTCTATAAATACAGCTCTAGATAAGGGTTAGAGATGATGGTCCTGCATGCCCAGAGCTGAAGAAACACTTTAACTAAACACAGACCACCAGTTTCACTTGGTAACACACAGAAATACTGAATTTCACAGCAATTTCCCTGAGCTTTAATTCTTACAGGTTTGTATTTGAGAGAATATTAACAATCAGCCCAAATTCAGAGCATGAGGTGTTTATTCCCAGCTGCAAAGCTGAAAGAGGGTTTAAAATCCATGGATGGATATTCCTGAGGTGGTGAAACTCAGGCTTGTGGAAATCAAACTGAAATAGCTGCACACAAAGGACTGAAATGCACAAATATATCATGGAATTATGGAATGGGTTGGGTTGGAAGTGACCTGGAAAGAACCTGGCCTTGAACACTCCAGGAATAGGGCAGCCACATCCAGTCACCTTTTTAAGTCAAAAGAGGTGTCAAGACACCTTTTTCCTTTTTAACACAAAAAGGAAATACACGTGCAGAGAATGTGGGACACTTTTAGTGCCTTTCTCTAACAGAAACATATAATGTATCATATTTATGAAAGCAAGCACTGGATGAGTGATCAGTTTGTTCATTAAATGTCTGTTCAGTGATCAGTAAAAGCCAGCCAGATGTTCAGCACAGATAAGGAATGTGCCATGAGGGAGCCAGGAGAGGAACCCTTGCCACTTCCATGCGTGGTGGAAGAGCTGGAGGCGGCTCCAGGAGCAGAGGCAGGGGTGTTTCCCAGGAATGCCCGTGCTTCCCAGAAATGCCCGTGTTTCCCAGAAATGCCCGTGCTTCCCAGAAATGCCCGTGCTTCCCAGGAATGCCCGTGCACTTACCCTGCGGGGGCCCCTCGTGGCCATCCGCGAGTCCTGCCGGGCTCTGCCGCCCGCTCTCCTCTCCGCCGGTGTCTCCCCTCCCTCCGGGAGGCTCGGGAGCGGATCCCGCCCAAAAGGCTCGGGGAAGCCTCTCATCACCTGCCTCATGTGCTCATGGTGGGCAGCAAAGGGATCCCTGCATCCAGAGAGGCACTGCGTTATTCCAGCTGATGGACAACGGCTCCAGCATAGTTCAAACTCCGTTTTTTAATATCCCACAGGGTTCTTTATCCAAAATTTTTACTTTAATAGGACCCAACTGGGCAATCTCCCATTCCTAATAAACTCTGGTTTCCTCTTCCCTTGCCATCTCTCAGGTTGGGGGTTTGAGATCTATTTTCTTTCAGCTGCTCTCACTGCTCTCCTGGCTGTCCCTATTCCTCTTCCTCTTTCCTCATCTTCTCCAGAAATATCCATCCTTGGCTGCACCTTTCACTCCAGCCTGTGTTTAATACCTGCCAGAACCATAAACTGGCCCATATTTTATTTATCACTATTTCCACCTCCAACACCTGACATTAAAATAATTTCTTTTTTCACTTTCCCCCTTCATCTTCCAAAGCTTAGCACAGTCGTATTCACTGAACTCCTTATGCCCCACTGGATCCCCCCTCATCCCTCAAATTTATCCTGCTGGCAACTCCCATCTTACTTTTCCTTCTCCCTGTCCCACATGCTTAAAGATACCCACTATCCCCTAAATTCAGGCCAGTTCCATCTCCTATTGTCACCCACTGCTGCACCTTTGCCTTCCCTCTCCACAAATCCTGTTCCCACATCCCTTTCCTGTACTTAGGAAGGAGACTCTCACAAGCTTTTTGTTTTCCTTTTATGTTCCCCCTCCTCCACTGGTACAGAACTCCACCAGTATTCCCAAAGCTTGGCTTGCAAGGAAAACCTTGCTCAACTTCCCTCATTCTCTAAGCTGGACAAGCCCTGGTATTCCTAATTAAGGCCAAAAGAGGAGCAAAGCAGGAATTTTTCAGAAGTGCAGGGTATGAGCAGTGCTGCTGCCTGAGGGCCAGGCTGCAAATGAACACTTCCCACACAAATGAACACTTCCCACACAAATGAACACTTCCCACACAAATGACCCTGCTTCATTTCCTCCTTCCATCTCATCTTCCTCTTTGCTATCCCACCAAAAACCACTTTATTACTGTGAACAGTCACTCCCCAGGTATGTTTATTTGGGTTTCATACACCTCATCCTCCTTCCCCTCAATTCCTGGCACTCCCCACACCCTCCAGGACAGCACAGCCCTTCCTGGGACATCTCAGGAGGAAAAGCTGGAGGCTGCTCCTGACTTTTCCCTGCCCAGTTATCTCCTGCCCAGCTTTGCTGCTCCCCACCCCTTATCTCCAGCCCCACAAAAAGCAGCTCCCACATCACGTGGCCACTTTGATCTTGTGCCAAAGTCACGTTTAATGTTCATTTTTTTCCCTTTCAAGTGAAAAAGACAAACACGAGGTTGGACTCATTTTGAAATAATATTTTTTGAACACAAAAATATCCCTTTAAGCTATAGCCAGACTTAAACTCAGCCCAGAAGAGACTTTTGAAGCGTTTTAATGATGCCATGGAGCAGCCCTGCTCCCAGCTTTGGCTCCAGCCCTGGGGTGATAAGGAGCTCAGCCAGCCCAGGATGAAGAACAGATGGAAAAAGTGCTGGCATGAGCCAAGGGCAGGAACCACACGGGCACCACCTCGGGATGTGCACAATTCCAGCAGATCCCAAACCCCAGAGAGGTTTGGTTCTCACACACAAAGAGCTCCTTAGTACCAGGGACAGGGAAATCAGACACAAAATCAGCAATGACAGCCTTAGGAACAGAAGGAAAGGCTCCCAGTTCCCAATTTTAGGGAGTAATTAATAAAAAGAATGGATGCTGTCAAGCCTCAAAAGAAACACCCCAATTTTGGTATGATCTGGAGTAGGGTAAAACCAATGGAAAGGGCACAGAAAATCCATGTGGAAGACAAAGTTTCCAAGGAATTAAACCTTGGTGGTTCCAATGACTGAAACTCAAGCCAGAATTCCAAGAGGAGGAGCTCACCCTGACAAACAGAGATGTACTGACCAAGGCACAGTCTCTGCAGGGGACCTGCAGGATTTGAAGATCCTTGCTCCAAGCACAGATTTTATGGGATGGCAGCAGGTGTAGGACACTCTAATTTAACAATAACTGACTTTAAATATGATCTTTTTTTGGGAGGGGAGAAGATACTTTTGATGAGAGGCCCGCGATTTTTGTTACGGCATAGAAGTGACAAGGAGAAAGTGAAAGGGCTTTGCACACCAAATCTGTGCCCTTCACATGTTGAACACTAAATTATTTTTAAAATTAAATTCTGAATGGAGACAAACAATTTGTACATTTATTGTTCCAGCACTCTGCAGTAACAGAATTTTGTCTAATTAACCTGACCCTCACCTGACATTAAACACACAAGTATTGCATTACTGCTTACTTCAGTGCATGAAAAATCAGTCCTAGAACAATAAAGCCCACTTAATACTTTTGTAAACTGTACTTTGTATTAGATGTGTATTTTTATTAGCTATTAGATGGAAATATTAGATTTTTCTTTCCCAGCTCAGGAAGCTATGTAAGGCTGCAGCTGCAGATCCCCTCAGGAGAGAACACCTGGCACAACAAACTGAAGAGAATTAAACCCAGAGCGTGCAGTTGGCAGGGCAAACACAGCTCCTGCACCTGGGCAGGGTTTCAGGGATGGAGCCCAGCACCTTTGGGTGAGTGACTGCTGCTTCCCTGGGACAGCTGCTCCCACAGGGGCTCCAGCCCAGGCACTATTTCCAGTTCAGCACCAAACTCTCTCCTTATGAGGCAGCTGGAGCCCATTATGACTCTATTTTGGAAGCTAATCTTATCTGAGTTAATCAGCTCATTTCCTTCACTATATGCAAAGCAGACTGACAGGACAGTGCTGAGAAAATGAGTCTCAATTTCCAGCTCTTCTTCCCACACACTCCCTGCCTCCACCCCCTGCAATCCTTTTTTCCCTACACCAGTGGTTACAATAACAATGAATTAATTAATAAATAAGCAATTATTATTTCAAACAAGACATAATTTCTATTATTACTTTAATTTCATGTAGAGGATCTGCCTAGGGAAGTTTCCTGCACAGAACTCACGAGTTGTTCTAACAGCAGGAATATTCCTAGAAACCAGGAGTGCTAATCTGTGTGGCACAGCTTTGGGAATTCTCCTGGAATGTGCTGTAGCTCAGCAGGAGATTCTCCTTTAAGCAGCCTTGGCCAGAGCTCCCAGTAACCAGGAGATCCAGACAACAAACCACATCACAGGGCCTGCTGTTCCCTTCCTCACCCACCCCTTATCTTGGCTGCTAATTAAATTCCTGAGAGTTTTTTTCTAAGATTTTAAAGAAATATCAAGGCTCCTCAGCGTGCTCTGATCCCATTTTCATCCCCTACAAATCACAGTTTCTGACCAAAGACACAAAACGGGGCCAGAGCAGGTAATTCTGCAGATCTGGCTGAGGGGAGAAGCATTTGCATCACTCAACACTTGCATTTAGATTCCAGTGGCAAAAGAAGATTCCCACAGGGAATAAGCTGGGCTCAGACTTGAATACACAGACAGGAGCCACCACTGTGCTCGTGGTATGGAAACAGAAGCACAGAATGGTTTGGGTTGGAAAGGACCTCAAAGATGTTCTGTTCCCCTCCCTGCCATGGGCAGGGACACCTTCCACCACCCCAGGCTGCTCCAAGCCCCAGTGTCCAACCTCGAACAATTCCAGGGATGTGGCAGCCACAGCTTCTCTGACAACCTGTGCCTGACAGGGGATAGAAGAAAACGCGGTCTGCTGGGGAAAAGCAGCACTGTCCCCTCGGGAAATGAGCACAAGGAGACGATCTGCCATCCGTGCTCTCACACACACAAAGTGCAAAGTTTTAACTGAAGGACAGCCGGTGCTCTAAGTAGTGCTGGCACAGAGAGGAGTTCAGAGACAGCCTGTGGCTAAATGATTAATTAAACACGCACAGAAATCCGGATGAGCCGCGCTGCTCAGAACCTGTATTGAGGAAACTGAAGAGCAAACAAACTGCAGAATCTCCAGCCAAGGAGGTGAAGACCTCCTCTGTATGAAACGTGGATTAAACCCTTCCCTGCTGAGAGGGGAGGCAAACTCAAGTCTCCGCTACTGAACCTCGCTGAGGACGTTTAACCCTTGCAGGGCTTTAGGGGGGCTCGGGCGGTACCGGGCGGGACACACGGGCGGTCAAACGGCCCCGACAGCGGCCCCTGCACGGCACCGACCCCGCTCCTTCCTCCGACCCCTGAAACCTGCCCCGGTCCCGGTCCTGGCACCTGCACCGATCCTGAAACCCGCCCCGGTCCCGGTACCTGCACCGATCCTGAAACCCGCC
>VZRH01002162.1:86757-170686 GCA_013397555.1 Urocynchramus pylzowi
TCCGGCACGGCCCGGGATGTCCGGCACGGCCCGGGATGCCCGGCACGGCACGGCCCGGGATGCTCCGGCGGCACCGGGGCCGCCGGGCGCGTCCCCTGCCCCCAGCTCGGGGACAGCTCCCGCCCCTTCCCTGCCCTGCCCTGGGCTACAGCTCAAGGAGTCGTGGCTTTAGCAGAAGCAGATCAAGGGGAACCCCCCAGCAGAGCTTTGGATTTGCTGTCAAAGGGAGGTTTCAGTAACAGCACGGATCTGGGAGATCTTTCCCAGCCTTAATCACAGGACGTTTTGAGAAGATGAAAATCCTGTTCCAGCAGCAGGAGAATTTGCAGAATTTTGTATTTGATACAGGAATTATGTTAAAGGAAAGCCACCTGGCTGGTTTGTGACAAGTGAACATTCCAGCCTGGAATGGCTGCCCTGAAACCAACCACAGCATCTCTGTTAATCCAAATATTGATAAGTAATTAATAAATGACCACTGTAAATGAATGAATCACTACACTAAAGATGCTGCTTGTGGCGTGTTTAGTGTGAACAGACTTTACCTTCAGAGCACTTTTAAATAGTTCCAAAATCTTTGAGTAACTGCAGTGCAGAGGTGGAGATTACTAAAATATTTGTAATATTCTGTGTGTGGCTTGAAACAAAGCTGAATTCTGTGTGTGAGCAATAAACCCCATCCCAACTGGCACGAGATTTGGTCATAAAAAGCCCAGCAGAGGCAGAGCTGCCTCGCTGAGTTGGTTTATTTGCTGCTCTCTCATCCCCAGAGGCCACCTGGAACAGAGCCTAGAAATGGTAAAGGAATAAAGCAGGGATTTATTAAAAGGCCTTCACAGGATACACCTTGGGCAGTGCAAGAGCCTGGCCATGGCTCTGCTCAAGATGGACTCACGAATTCTCACACTTTTCTAAGCTTTGGTCCATTTCCACATTGGGGTTCACTGTCCAGTTCCAGCTCCAGGTGATGCAGTCCCACCCTCCCAGGCTGCTCTCCTCCATTCCCTGTTGGTTGCACTTTTTGGGCTGAGGCTGCAGTGGTGTCCTTGGTTCTGGGGCTGAACAAGGATTGTTGTGTGTGCCTGAGCTGGGAGGAGAACTGCTGACACTTGATATGGAGTTCAGAGTTACATACTGTTATAATGCAGTACAGAACCTGGAAAATAGGAAAGCTAAATCCTAAGGCATCAGGGTGACCCTTCCCTGGCAGCATTCCCTGCCACCAGTCACTCCCCAGAAACATTCCAGGCTGGAGTGAGTCCCAAAACCTGGGATCTGAGGAAATTCCAGCAGCTACAGCAGAACCTCCTGGTTGCTGTGATCTGCAGCCTCAGTTCATTCACCTTTGGGGTCTCTTCTCCCCTTTGGGCCTGATGGATCCTGATGGAACAAGATCTCCTCTCCTGACTGCCATGGAAATACTCCAGGCTCTTCTAATGCCACCTGGTTATCCCAGGCATGTTTCCTGTCGGGAATCTGAGGAGGGACAGGACAAGGGAAGGAATTCCCACTGCCAGGGGCAGGGTTGGGTGGGATATTGGGCAGGAATTTTAACCTGGGAGGGTGGGGGGGGCTGGGCTGGAATTCCCAGATTTGCTGGGGCTGCCCCTGGATCCCTGGCAGTGCCCAAGGCCAGGCTGGACACTGGGGCTGGGAGCACCTGGGACAGTGGGAGGTGTCCCTGCCCATCCAGGTGGATCTTGAAGGTCCCTCCCAACCCAAACCATTCCATGATTCCCTGAACTCATCCCTGTTAAAAGAAATGATTTCTAACCCTGGGACAGGGATGTGGAACTTTCCCTCAGCTGCTCCCAGCACTCCACATCCCCCACAGTGCCCTGGTTCATTTTGTGCCAACTCTGTCTCCCAGGGATGGAATCTCCCAGCCAGAGCAGCTCCAGCTCTGGATCCTGAGCAGGAACCCAGGGATGAGGCTGCAGTGGTTGTTAATTCCCCATTTTCCCTGGATCCTGAGCAGGAACCCAGGGAGGAGGCTGCAGGGGTTGTTAATTCCCCATTTTCCCTGGATCCTGAGCAGGATGTGAGGGATGAGGCTGCAGGGGTTGTTCCTTTCCCATTTCCCTGGATCCTGAGCAGGAACCCAGGGATGAGGCTGCAGTGGTTGCCTTTTGCAGCTGTTGGAAGGAGCTCATTACGGGGTGCTGGGTGCCAGGGATGCAGGGCTGTGTTTGCACAGGGATCTCTTTAATTGCTCAGCCCCAGCCCAGGTCTGGGGCTGCTGCAGCTGCAGTTCCTTTGTGCAGATTAAAAGAGTTCTGTAAGGAACTGCTCGTGCTGCAGCTCTGTCAGGCTGGAGGGCATCTCCAATGAGATTAATGATGTCTGCCTTAATAGAAGAAAACTTTGCATAAATGAGATTATGGTTTCTGCTGAAACCTGCCAACTCTTATTCATTTGCAGTAAATATTATCTTTAATTAAAAGTTTTAAGGTATCTTGTTCCTGAGCTAATGAGATCTACAGTGATTTCCCTTAGGAATTAATTTACCTTCTTAATTTTTATTCATTTGGGTGATAGGACTATTTAAATCTGCTCCAGACTTCAGAGCTTTCTTGAGCACATTGAGCCAGAACAAAAGGTCATTTTGCCATATTGATGTTTTGTTGGTATTAGTAATTCCCTTGTTCTCTCTCTATTCCAAAGATCCCTGTTTAGGTTCCTGCCCCAAACATTTCCTTCCAACCCCTGAGTTCCTCCTAACTCCTCATGCTGAGAGTTTTGGGTTTTTTTCCATAGCCATTTCCCTTTGGATTTGAGTTTTCTGTCCCCTCCAGAGTAAAAATCGATTCTGGTGATGCCCAAAGACTCTGATTGTGATCAACTTTTTACATAAAATACACTCAAATCTGTGGGAAACACTTGGTGCAACTGCTGAAAAACACAGGAATATTTCTGCCTTTCTGGGAAACCATCCACTCCGATTCCTCTAACAATCCAAAGGATTATTTTGAAGCAGCAGGGATGCTTTAACACTTGGAGGTGAAAATTGCATTCCTACCCATGTGTTTGAATGGGAAAAGTGCCAAACTGGGCTGGGAGAACTGGAGCCAGAACCTTTCCTGGGGCTGGACACAAAGCTGCTGGCCAGACTGAAATTCATTAATTATTAGAACTAAATGACAAGGTTCCCTTCTTTAAAACATAAATACAGATGGAAATTAAACACCAAATTTCAAAGGAGATATCTGGTTTGTACACACAAAGAAGAAACCAAGAGGAAAGAAAGAATTAATGCTCCTTAGGTCATTACCAGCAGATTGTTCTGTTGAAATCCAATCTGAATCCTGTGAGTCTCCTCTGAAGATGCTGGGTCTGACAAGGTTTAAAAGTTGGCTAAATAATTACCCTAATGAGGGAAATGGAGCAATCAGAGCCAAGTGTTGACCAGAGGTGGTTTTGTTCTGGTGAAATATAAAATACCTGTTCAGGACTATGCTGTCAGCCTTACCTGGATAAGTTGAACCCTATTTTATATAAGATGCAAGCCAGGAAAAGACAATGCCTTCTTTCTATAGAAAAAAATTCTATTCCTTTTACTATTATTCCAATTTTTTCCATTTCCCACCCAACAACTTGACAGAAAACCTCCCTATGTTCTCTCTTTGTGTATAATTAGGAAATATCCCTAAAAAACTGCCCTTGTGTGTCTGCAGCTGATAAAAGGAGTCACTTAGAGGCTGCAGGAGGAACTCCTGCCTGCTGGAACTCCTAACTCTGAACCTGCAGCACCAAAAAAGGGGAAGAAACACATTTTGGGGCCTGGGCTGGGCTAGAAATAGAGCTGTCAGCAGCTCGTGCAGGCTGCTGATGACCTTCCTTTTATAGCTCCCTCCACCCACACAAATTAGAGCCTGTCAATTAAGGATGAGCTAACAAACAACGCTGGCAGGGCAGCAGATGTCCTCTGAGAGCAGGAGGGACCCTCGGGGTGTGCCATGGGCATTCCCAGACTTGGTGTCCACAAAGCCTCAGCAAAGTGGGAAAATGGGATTTTTTGGTGTGTTTCTTTGAGAATTGGTACAAACACCAATGTAAGACACCAGTCTGAGTGCAAAATATCAATACCTGGAGGGGTTGCCAGGCTGGATTAGCTGGGATCTCTCCTTGGTGGCCTCTTTAGGATTTCCCCAGGCTGGTGTTTGGTGAGGAACTGCCTGAGTGTCCCCAAGAGTGGATGTGACACAGCCAGCCCAGGGCCTGGCACTTCACTGGCATCCCAACTCATTCCCAAGACAGCCAGGAGAAGTTTTGGGTTTTTTGAGAAGTTCTGGGATGTTGCTTTTCAGATCATCTCTACAGCAATGATCCAGTGGAGAGTTCCTGAGGTTTGGGCTTTAATGAATCCCTGACCTTCATTTTCCATCCTGTGAGCCAGCATTTCTTTTAATCAGCCCCAATTTGGTGACCTTTATCTTCTCCTCTTGGTTTTGTTTAGCAGAGTAAAACCTGAGGCACAGAAATATTCTTCCCAAACACCAAGAGCTGGCTGCAGTGGGAGCTCCATCCCTGATTCCAGGATTTGGTCCAAACTAAGATTTGTTCAAATGGGGGCTCTGTTGCCACTGGTGATGGATAAAGCCTTTGGAAGCACAGGGAATTCTCTCTCAGCTTGCCATTCCCAAGTCACCAAAAATACCCACTGAAGGTGCTTGAACACCTTCTGGGAGATGTCAGAGTTCTTCCTTAAATCCTGGAAACTTCTCTGTGCCACTGCAAGGAGGGAAAAAATTCCTGCTCCATCCCCAGCTCCAGCAGAGGGGGAGGAGAGGGAAAACCACCTGGATTTTGGTGCTTCCCTCAGCAGCACATCAGGGACAGCAACACCTGTGGGGAGCCACTGGTTCCTCTGCAAAGATGGAGAGGCACCAGGAGCAGAGATCCTGGGATTTGGGGTGGCATTGTGGAGGTTTTGCCCAGGGAAAATCTGCCTCAGGTTAATGGTGGAGGTCATCAAAACTGAGCCCAGGTTTGGCCATGGCCTCAAGCTGGAAAATCAGACAAAAATACAGAACAGATAAAAAATCTCACCTGAGCAGCAGGAGCTGCCTGATTTATTTGGGGTTTCCAGGAGCCCTTTTCCAGAGGGATCCAAATCCAAGTTTTCCTGGGACTGGCACCAGGTGAAGGCTCTTTCAGCCCCTGTTTAAGCCTGTGCCCAGTTCAGGCCACGCTGTGTTTGTTCCAGAGGGCTCTCCTGCCTCAGGCTGGTTGTGGCTGCAGCTAAAAATGCCTCCTGCTACTTCAGCAGATCTCATTAATTCCATGTTCCAATTAGTCCTGGACAAACTGAGTGTACAAGTTATCACAACATCGAGTTCCCAGCTCAGGTTCTGGCTGATTTCACAGGGAGGGCAAGGATAACTTGTCAGTTCTCATCAGCCAGGAGAGGTTTCACTGCTCACTTGAGAAAAACACCCAGCTTTTATTACACAATCACTTCTTAATTACATTTCTTGCAGCCCCAAACTTCCAAACATTTAGCTCTGCTTACCCAGCTAGTGAGAAACAGCAGATTTAGTAAAAATAGGGGTTTTCCAACAGTTTTGGGAGAAATGGGAGCAGCTGGGAACCCTGCTCCATTCTCTGCCCAGCAATGTCAGGAGCAAGGTTGAAGGAAACCTGAGAGGGCTCAGACCATCAGGGCTCCATCCCCAGCAGCCCTGGAGGGATCAGCAGCTCCTGTTTCCATTTCCCATGGATTGGCAGAAATGAGGTGTCCTCACTCCTTCAGCTGCTCCTTTCCAGGTGGGCTCAGAGCTGTGCTGCAGTTTCCAGAGGTTTAAATGTATTTTTAGTGGGAGAGGCCTTTGGATTGTGCTGCTCCAGAGCTGATTTCAGTCCATAGGTGACATCAGCTCCTGCCAAGGCAGCTGGTGATAAATTGTTGGTAAATGTCAGATAAAAGCAAGGACTAGAGGGAGATGTGTAAGAATATGGAAATTAATATTTGATTTAAATATCTCTTCAGCTCCCAGTTACCTAGATCAGGAATTTGTACAAGGCCTGAAATATGACAACAAGAATTTATAACAAAATAGTGTTAAATTCACTGCTACAGAATCAGAGAATCATGGAATGTTTTGGGTGGGAAGGAACTTAAAGATCATTTAAATCCCACCCCTGCCATGGCAGGGACACCTCCCACTGTCCCAGGTGCTCCAGCCCCAGTGTCCAGCCTGGCCTTGGGCACTGCCAGGGATCCAGGGGCAGCCCCAGCTGCTCTGGGAATTCCAGCCCAGCCAGGAATTCCCAGTTCCCAATCTCCCATCCAGCCCTGCCCTCTGGCAGTGGGAGCCATTCCCTGGGTCCTGTCCCTCCCTGCCTTGTCCCCAGCCCCTCTCCAGCTCTCCTGGAGCTCTCAGGAGCTCTGAGCTCTCCCTGGAGCCTTCTCCTGTCCAGGTGAACATTCCCAGCTCTCCCAGCCTGGCTCCAGAGGGGCTCCAGCCCTGCAGCAGCTCCGTGCTCCCCTCTGGCCTCTCTCCAGCAGCTCCAGATGTTTTGTGGGAGCAGAGCACCTGGAATGTGGGTGCTGGGCTGGAAGCTCAGCTCACCCTGCTGGAAGCACTGAGCACCCTCCTCCCCCCTCTGCTTCCTTCCAGAAAGAGAAGCCCCTGGGGTCCCCTGTGTGGCAGCTCCAGGGGGACTCAGGGTCACTGAGCCATGCCCAGCCCAGCCAATGCTGCCCTAAGTCCAAAATAAAAGAGGGGAGTGTTTTCAATCCTGGTTAATTGTGGTTTCAGGTTTTGTACACTTTCAAGCTGAGGAGTCTCCCCAGCCCCCTCCAGCCCCAAGTTCAGTCCCAGGTTCCAGCTGATCCCTCCTCACAAAGGTTTCTGGAGTTCAAGGACCCCCACTAAAAATAACTCCCTCCTTGTAACCTGACAAATGGAAAACTGTCATCATCCAGAGGGCTGGTTTTGGGTTACAGCTGGGGCAGAGGCCTTGGGATCACCCAGTGCTGCCCTCCTGGAGTGACTGGAGCAGGAGGAGCAACATTTGATCTCCTGGCCAGGAAGGTTTTCTCTGACAGCATCATTTGAGCAGCAAAATCCTCCTAAACATTGTACCAATAACAATGATAACACCTAAAAACCACCCCCAGCTCCTTTCCAGGCAGTTATCCCACACCTCCAGTGCTGCAGCTCTGTGGGATGAGCAGCAGGGACCATTCCTGATGGGAATGGAGGGTGGCTGCTCTGCAGGCTCTGGGAATGAGTTTGCTGCTGGAATTCCTGGGGGAGAGGGCTCTGCTGGCTCCCAGGAGTCAGAGAAGCTCCAGTTCCAGCTTCATCTTCCCCAGCTCAGGCAGTTTGGCATTGGCAGGAACTCTGTGCATCAGAGAGTCCTGAGTGACAAAGCCACGTCCCTGCAGGCTGCCAAACACAGCCAAAATCCTGAGTTTTACAGGGAAAACTGACACAGCTGCTTCTGTCCCTTTCCTGTTCAGAATCTGCTCCCTTCCACCAGGAGCAAAGTGGGGAATACCAGAAAAAAATGAACTTTCCATAGGAAAGAATCCTAAACGTGAGAACATCAGAACTGAAAATCACAGGAACTAAAAACCAGGATTTCTGTCACAGGTTAAGATTTAGGAGGTTGGGACAAGTGGCATTACTGGGTCAGGAGAATCCAGTGTGGCTTGGAGCCAGCAGTGCATTTACCCCAGCTGCTGGGGATGAGCTGCCCACATTTATGGGCTTTATGGCTGACATGAATTAATTTGGGTGAGGCCACACATCCTCCCTCTCCCCCAGGGAAAAAGGCCCCACCCTGGAATGGTGGAGGGCACATTTCCTTGGACATTTCCCTTCCCAATGTGTCCAAGGGTAAAACAATTCCAGCAGCAACTTCCAAACCCACCTGGGTCCCAGCCAGCCCAGCTGACTCCTGCTGCTGCTCCAAGGCCTGCCTGCCTTTGGCAGGGAAATGAACTCCTGATCCCAGGATGCTGCTCAAGGAAAAGCAAAGTTTGTCCCCCTGGGATCTGCTGCAGCCCAAACCCCATGGATCTTCCCAGCCAAGCCCTACAGGAGCTCTGTGTCCCTCACAGGAGCAGAGGCACAGCAGGATCCATGGCAAGAGCCAAACCCACCTGGAGCTGTCCTGAAGCACCTGAGGCAATACCCAAGTCATTATTCCATCAAAAGTGCACAATCCTGAGGAATTCATGGATATTCTGGTCAGTGAGCTGCTACTGGAACTATAAAAATCAACTTTATCCTGATTTGCTCCGTGTTTCCAGTGGTGTTTGGAATATTTCAGTACATTTTCCATTCAGCTAAATTTTCTAAATGTTATTTAAATTATCTAAATGTTATCTAAACATTTTAAAATTTATTTAAATTAAATTAATTTATTAATTTATTGAATTTAATTTATTTAAATCATCTAAATTATCTAAATGTTATTTCCATTTTCTTTCCAGCTCTTGCTCCCAACTCTCCTCCAGCAAATTTAGATGTTGATTAATAAACAATAAATAAATAAACAAACTCTACTTTAAATCTATTTACAGCCTATTGCAACATTTTCTAATATTCTACAGGGCTGCAAATAAAAAGAATCATTTTACATCCAATAAAAGCACCAAAATTATCCAACACAATGTGTGAAAAGAGGAATTTACACCTGGTCCTTCCACGGACATCAAACAGTTTTTATTTTCTAAGAAAGAAACATAAAAGGTGATGAGAAAATGCAGCAATGACAAATTTTACTATTTGAAAATGCTGAAATGAAACAAGGGAAACAAATTTTTCCCCCTTTTTCCTGCAGACAAGGTGTTGGAATATTTTGATGCAGGATAAAGTCAAACTAACACTTCATAAAGGAAGTAAAAATGTGTCAGAATGCAAATTCAATACATTTTCCTTTTACATCCAGGATCTAAAATAAAAAATAAAACAACCCAAGTCCCCTTCCAGAGTCAGCCTCCATTTTTTATCACCACAGATCTGAGAACCAGGAGGAATAATCCCAAAAAGCAGCTTCCCAAGGGATGCTGATGCAGGGCAGTTCCAGTGAGCACATCCAGAGGGGGGGCTCAGTGTTCTCCTCTCTGATGTGGCAGTTTCCTCCCAGCTTTTTGTATTTTATTTATTTGATTTGGTTGATTTCCTGCACTTAGATGGATGATGGGCAGATTTTTGTGGAAGTTTATCCAGGCTAAATTCAGATGTTCACACTAAACTTTGATTATTTGAAAGTCCCACCTGACCAAAGGGAACTCCATGGGCTGGGAACAGCCACTGCCCAGAAGCAGGTGTGTGATCATTCCATAATTTGGTAATTATAGAAATGATGAGGTTGATCAAATTCCCCATTTGGAGCTGCAGTAGTGGCAGATGCTCAAGGAAACGTGGAGCATTTCCCCCCCTGAGTGAGGAAGTGGGAGCAGAGAGGTGGACACATCCAGGAGAGGATTCCCTCAGCCAGGAGCCTGCCCAGGTGTTCAGGATTGCACAGGAGGAAGGGATAACAGGGATGGATCCTGGATCCTCTCCAGCTGCAGGACATGGAGTGGCCTGGGATGGCTCCACCCATCCCTCACTGTCCCAGCCCTCAGCCTCAGCTCCCAATGATCTCCCAGCTCCTACCTGGCTCTATACAATTTTCTGGATTGGGAGGGATAAAATGACATTTCATGGGCTGCCAGGTGCTCTTCACCTGAGGAGTTCCCTCCAAAAAAAGGAAATTCCCCTGGCTGTGCTGTCCTGCCCATCTCCAGCACTGAGTTTGGAGAGAACCAGGGCAGGACATTCCTGGTTATCCAGGGGAACCAGGAGAGAACATTCCTGGTTATTCAGAGGAACCAGGAGAGAACATTCCTGGTTATCCAGGGGAACCAGGAGAGAACATTCCTGGTTATTCAGAGGAACCAGGAGAGAACATTCCTGGTTATTCAGGGGAACCAGGAGAGAACATTCCTGGTTATTCAGAGGAACCAGGAGAGAACATTCCTGGTTATTCAGGGGAGCCAGGAGAGAATATTCCTGGCTATTCAGGGGAACCAGGAGAGAACATTCCTGGTTATCCAGGTGGAGCCAGGAGAAAATATTCCTGGCTATTCAGAGGAAACAGGAGAGAACATTCCTGGTTATTTAGGGGAGCCAGGAGAGAACATTCCTGGTTATTCAGGGGAACCAGGGCAGGACATTGCTGGTTATCCAGGGGAACCAGGAGAGAATATTCCCAGTTATCCAGGTGGAGCAGGGCAGGACATTCCTGGTTAGCCAGGTGAAACCCTCCCTGCCTGCCCAGCTCATTCAAATCCCCTCTAAGAGACAAAGAGAACAGCTGAGTGCAGGAGCTCCGTGTGGGAAGGGCCTGGGATGGTCCTGGCAGCTGTCAGGCCACGGGGCTGCCCATCAGCCTCTCCTGGCGCAGGGCAACCAGCCTCTGGAACCACTTCTCCTCAGCCTCTGCCTTCTCCATGAACAGCTGGCACGGGGAGAAAAGTTGGCACAATCAGCAACTGCAGGTTTGGGATCATCTCCTGGAGCACCCTCGACTGCCTCAGAGCCCACAGGAAAAGCTCAGGGGGGTTAAAGACAAAGGTGGGGCAAAACCATCCATAAAAGCAGAGACTTTTCAGGGAATCCTAAAATAGTTTGGCTTGGGAGGGGTCCTAAGGATCATAATCACTGGAGAGGCAAGGCTCCAGTGCAATTCAGCACTGACACATCCTGATCTGTTCTCTGTGTCCATTCTGCAGAACCCACGCTGATTTCTTCTCTGCAAGTCATTTTTACCTTGCTAATTCTTAAAAAACCTTTTATTTCCCTCTAAAGCCCTCCCAAAGGGATTTGCTCAAGTTTAGCCACAATGATCTAAAATTATCTCAAGTCTGTCCCAACTTTGCAAATTGGCAAAATGGGCAAGTTCTGAGTTTTCCACCAGGTTTCCAACTGCAGAAACCAATTTGTCCGGAATTTTTATTTATCTTCAATTCCCCAGTGTTACATGAATTATATTTTATTATAAAATTCATTTGTAGCTCCAAAACTGCTGCTGAACCTCCTGTGGGATTGCTCTGCTGGGTGGTGGGAGGAGTGGGATCTCTTTATCCCAGAGCAGGGATTTTGTGAGGAGCTGCACAGCGAAGGCTGTGGGGTCACACAACCCTGCTCTCACCCCAGGGGTTGCTCTAAAGCTAAAGGTGGGATAAATTCTGGCTAAAAAGATGGGATAAACACTCACATTTGGATGTGCTAAGGAGTTGTCATCCTGGTACTTGATGGCAGTGGGAATGTTGGCAGCTGGAGGCTCTTTCTCAGCAGCAGCTGCCTCAGTGGCTCCTGCTCCCACATTCACAGGCTCCTGCTGGAGTTCAGCAGGTTCTGCTGACTGAAAAAGAAACAAACACACAAAATTTGAGGGTTTTATCCCAAAATTCCCAACTGTGGCAGTATTTTAACCCAGCACTTGGCTGTCTTCCCTGAAAGGATCCTCATGGAGCCTCAGCATCCTCAGTGGGGCACACTGGACATGGACAAAGGACATGAAGTGACAAAAACAAGGGGTAGGGAGAGAGCTGGGAAAACTGCACTGCTGGGGTTTCAGATCACTTCCTGAAGAAGCTGCACCAGATTCTTGGAGATTTCTAGAAAGGCAAATTGCACATTCCTGGGGAAACAACCAAACACTCACTGCCAGGTGGGAGAATGAACACATCCCAAACCAGTTCCCTACAACACCTGCTGGCCAAAATTCAGGTAAATTCTGGGATCTGGATGTCTCCTGTTGGGTTTCTGGAAAGCTGATTGAAAACCAAGCTGCTTCTTTTCAGGGAATAAATACAGACCTAAAGTCTGGCTTTAGTTAAGCAGCATTAAAATAATCTCTACTTTAATTACAAAGTAAATGTGATTACTTTGGGATTTTAATTCTTCTGCTTTTCTTAAAAAAAAGTCTTCAAACCAGGTGATTTCCTTAAATTCTGCCACATTTAAATTCCCTGAACCCACCCTGAGACCATCCCTTGGTGGGATTTCAGGTGGATTTAAGGTTCTCAACATAGATGCTCTTCATCGATGGAAAATCCTTAACGGTGCAGCTTCCTCCTGGCTCTGAGAGGATAATGCAGCAAGAAAGGGACTGAAAATGTCCCTTTTGGAAGGAAAATGCACCTTTTGGAAGGAAAATGTCCCTTTTGGAAGGCAAATGTACCTTTTTGACTTCTTTGCTGGACCTGAAGGTCTGTGGGACGAAGGCGTCGCTCTCGATGGCTTCGATTTCCTTCACTCGCTTCACTTGGTCCAGGAGGGTGGCTTGGTCTGCACAGGGAAGGTGGGATTTATGGGATTTATGGGATCAGGGAAATCCTGGGATCCAGGCCCTGCCCCAGCCATGACTGGAGGAGATTTTGGGACACACCAGGAGAAACTGCTCATGCAATGCAGCCCAAAATCTTCTGTTACAAGGGAAAGCTCTGAGTAAAAATAACACCAGGGAGGTTGGGAACATTCCAAATGCTGACCTAAGGATTTGGGGGATAACTGGGGAAGAGAAGGATCCAGGGAGAGCTCAGGGATCCAGGAGAGCTGGAGAGGGACTGGAGACAAGGCATGGAGGGACAGGACCCAGGGAATGGCTCCCACTGCCAGAGGGCAGGGATGGATGGGAGACTGGGAACTGGGAATTCCTGGCTGGGTTGGAATTCCCAGAGCACCTGGGGCTGCCCCTGGATGTCCAGCCCAAGGCCAGGCTGGACATTGGGGCACCCTGGGACAGTGGGAGGTGTCCCTGCCCTGTCCCTGGATGGGATTTAAGGTCCTTCCAACCCAAACCATCCCATAATTCTAAGTTGACAGGAGCTGCACTACAAGCAAAGTCCACAAATGCAACTTAAAACCTAATTATTTGAGTGATTTGGAAGGAAAAGAAGAATTTCCTACATTTAAACTTGTGTTTGCAAGTCCTGCTGCCCTGGTGTTTAAACTTTCTCCTTTAGAACAGATTCCCAAGGATTTCTGGGATAAATCAAAGGAGAGGGAATCAGAATTCACTGAGGTTTTGGATACACCTGGTCTGAGGGTAAATAAAGGATCCTGATTAAAGCCAGGCATGGAAAGGCAGGAAAAGGAGATTTCAAATGCACAGCTCAGCTCCAGTTTCACAAAATGCCAGGCAGCTCCAGGATCCCACCCAGATCCTGCACAGAGTGATGGGAATGACAAATTAGGGAAGGGGCAAAAATCACTAAAAGCTGCCAATGACATCAGTGACATTAAGGGGGAAAATGGACTGGAGGAAGCAGAGCCCATTAGTGCAGGGGAGTTTTGACAAACACATTATGGGGAGATAAAACGACTTCCAGCTGTTGTTTGTCAGCTGTCAGGGGCAAGGATATGTATTTCATAGGAAAATCAAAAATAATGGAGTCAGAAAGCTCCGAGGCTTCAGACAAAAAAAAATCAATACTAACTCAGTGCATGGTGAGTCTTTTCACCCTGTTAGGGTGGAAATAAAGGAGCTAAATCTTGAATTAGGGCTGGTTTTTAATAAAAAGGTGATTCCAGCAGCAGGCACAATCTCCAGCCCTGTCACCCTGGCAGGGGGAAGCTTTCCCAGTTTACCTGGGAACATCATCATCCTTCAGGGACAATTCAGTATTTTACAATTCTCTATTTACATCTATTGCTCTCCTCCCATGTATAAATATACACACCCAGCTTTATAGCTGTAAATTCCTAGGGAATTAGGATGGAGCAGCAATAACCTGGAATGGCACTTGAGAACTAAAATGTGCTGGAATTCTTTCAATGCCACCCCAAAACACTACACACACAATGATCAGAAACAACAGAGAATCAGATAAAATTAAAAGAAACAGAGAATTCTATGATTCTACAAATCAGGTGAAAGGAAAACTTCCCTGCGAGCTCTGCCTAAAATATTCCCATTTTTTCCTTAAAGACAAAATTTATTCCACTAAGAGTTTTAAAACCACTGAAATAGAAGCATTAAATGACCAATAATATCTTGTGAAAGATGCATTAAACAAAAACATGTTTTAAATATTTCTTGGATAATCTCTGAGTGTAAATTTTTATGGATTCATTGCTTATCCATAATCCTGACCATGAACATGAACTTAAAGAGATTTTTTCAAGCAGGTCTAACTCCAGAATCAAAGCAATGACAAAAAACATCCAATATGCCTCAGAATCTGTTTCTTCCTATTTTACTAATTAGATTTAAGGGGTTAATTTAATTTAAAAATATAACACATTTTACATAAAAAGCTTTGAAATACAGAAAAAAGCTGCTATTTTTTCTTGCTCTTTTGAGGATTAAAAGAAGGAAACACCCCCAGATCCCAGACTAAACAAACAACTACAGCAGAAAATATTTCCCCTTTGATCCCACTTTATTTGGGGTTATTAGAAGTGATATTTTCATGCAGCTGCCTTACAGAGCTGTGTGTTTTCCAACAGAACTGGGTTTTCACACATCCCATGGCTTTTAATTGATCCCAATTTTACTCAAGCTGCACAAGCTGACAAATTAAAGAAAAATGAAGTTTTGCCTGGATAATTTGCAGTGGATGACACAAAAACCTCCCTGGCTGTGGGAGATCCTGGATTCTGCTCTAAGCAGAAGGGAAGCACCGGGCAAAGGAGGGAAATCAGCAGGACAGGTGGGACTCACTGTGGCTGTGTCACCTCCTCTGGACTTCACCAAGCCTGGGGCTCTGGTCCTCAGGGAACTCTCCTGCCTCAAATCCTTGCTGTTTGCATCAGGAGAGGAGCAGCTGTCCCGACCCTGATCCCGTGGCATCCCAGAGTCCCGACACCCTTCCCAGCCTGAGGGCTGAACTCCAGCCAGTGGGAGCTGCCTGGAGATCATCCCTGGAGACCCTCCTTGGAGATCCCCCCTGGAGATCATCCCTGGAGACCCTCCTTGGAGATCGCCCCTGGAGATCATCCCTGAGACCCTCCTTGGAGATCCCCCCTGGAGATCATCCCTGAGACCCTCCTTGGAGATCCCCCCTGGAGATCATCCCTGAGACCCTCCTTGGAGATCCCCCCTGGAGATCATCCCTGGAGACCCTCCTTGGAGATCCCCCCTGGAGATCATCCCTGAGACCCTCCTNACCCTCGGTGGCCGCTCCAGAGGTGACACCTCCCAACAGCCGCAGCACAATCCAGAGGGGATCAGCCCAGAGCTGTCCCATTGCCACAAGCCCTGAACGCAGCGTTCCCGGCACGCCGAGTCCCTCCGGGGCCAGCCCGGGATCTCTCCCGGGATCTCTCCCGGGATCTCCTGCCGCTGATCCCGTTTCCCGGCCGGCTCCGCCGCCGTTAGAGGGAGGCACCGCCTCACTCAACAGCGCTGGAGCCGCGGAGGCCGAGCCCGAGGATGCTCCGAGCGGAGCGTCCCTGCGGGACCGTTCCGGAGGGATCCAGCCATCCCTGAGGGATCCATCCATCCCTGCGGGATCCATCCATCCCTGCGGGATCCATCCATCCCTGCGGGACCGTTCCGGAGGGATCCATCCCTGCAGGACCCATCCATCCCTGTGGGACTGTTCCTGAGGGATCCATACCTGCGGGATCCATCCCTGCGGGATCCATCCATCCCTGCGGGATCCCCAGCTGCTCTGGGAATTCCAGCCCAGCCAAGAATTCCCAGTTCCCAATCTTCCATCCATCCCTGCCCTCCGGCACTGGGAGCCATTCCCTGTGTTCTGTCCCTCCTTCCCTTGTCCCCAGCCCCCTCTACAGCTCTCCTGCAGGATCCCTGCAGGACCATTCCTGAGGGATCCCTCCCTGCAGGATCCATCCATCCCTGCAGGATCCATCCCTCCCTGCAGGATCCATCCCTGCAGGATCCATCCATCCCTGAGGGACCATTCCTGAGGGATCCATCTCTGCAGAACCCATCCATCCCTGAGGGATCCATCCCTGCAGGATCCATCCCGAATTTTGGGATCAGCTTCCATCCCCCTCATCNCCCCCTCTACAGCTCTCCTGCAGGATCCCTGCAGGACCATTGGAAGGAACTCCCTCCCTGCAGGATCCATCCATCCCTGCCCTCCGGCACTGGGAGCCATTCCCTGTGTTCTGTCCCTCCTTCCCTTGTCCCCAGCCCCCTCTACAGCTCTCCTGCAGGACCATTCCTGAGGGATCCCTCCCTGCAGGATCCATCCATCCCTGCAGGATCCATCCCTCCCTGCGGGACCATTCCTGAGGGATCCATCCCTGCAGGATCCATCCCTCCCTGAGGGACCATTCCTGAGGGATCCATCCATCTCTGCAGAACCCATCCATCCCTGAGGGATCCATCCCGAATTTTGGGATCAGCTTCCATCCCCCTCATCCCGGATAATTCCCATTCCCACTTCCCTGAGCCCCTCTCCGCGCTCTTTCCCAGCTGTTGGGATTTCCAGGGAAGGATTTCCCAGCCAGAGTCACAGGAATTATAAATACACCCAAAAAATATAAACTTTGCCTGTTCATTTCTCTGCTCCCAACTTCATCGCAAGCACTTGAAAAATACAATTAAATTTATTAAAGTAGCAAGTTGGGAATATTCCAGCATTTATTTACTACAGGGAGCACACAGGATTTACAAATTAAGCTGGAAAAATGCAAATTAACAAGAAAAACTTTGTCCAGGCTTGCTTTAACATCCTGTGAAAGTGAGGTTATCATTAAAATATATTAAAAATAAATTATAAAATATATTAAAAATGGCATTTTGTGGTACTTACTACAGATAATACAGATTATAGAGAGTACTACAGAGAGTACCAGACTACTCTACGTTTGCTATTTTGATACATTATAGTGATAATAACCTCGTTTTTATAGGATTTTAAACCAAGTCTGGACACTAACAACTTTTAAAAACCTGGGAGCATTGGGTATAAAATGCAGCAGAAAACAGGAGGGGAAAGTTCAGCAAGCGAGCTCTGAATTTAAGAACCTTAAATTTAAGAAAATATCTATGAATTTAAGAACTTTGAAGTGAAGAAGGTGAAATTTCTGCTGGTCCCGAGTGCCTTCCCCACCGCCCTGCTCGCTCCTGCCCCCCCATTCTGGGGCTTTTTGGGGTGTTTTTGAGAACATCCTGGCCAGAGGCAGCGCAGGGGTGGGCACAGCCTGGCTCGGGGGATCCTGCTGGATTTGGGAAGATCCTGCTGGATTTGGGAAGATCCTGCTGGATTTGGGAAGATCCTGCTGGATTTGGCCACCCCGTGTTTGCCACCGAGCCCGCCGCGCTCCTTCCTGGGCACACAAAGCCGGGCCTGTAATTCAATGCTCAATTTACCCTTGTCTCAGTGGAGATTTCTCCCCGCTAATTGATAGAAATTAAGCCATTAATCAAGGCACCAGCCATCATTCAACCCGGGGAAGATGAATCCAAACTTTCATCATAACCACCTTCCCCATTTTAGTGTTCATTAGCATTAATTTTTAATGCAATTATGCTCTTCTTTTACGCTGAGCTCATAAATTACTGCTCTTTTGTTGCTCGCTGGCCTTGTAAAATCCAAGGTAATGCTTTGTGCTCTGATCTTAAAGGCAATTACTGCCTGCTTCTATCTTTTCCATACCTCCATCCCAAATAACCCCTGTGCTGGAGGTGCAGACTCACCAGTGGGGATCCCACACGGATGTTTCCTCCAGAGCAATTTGTCCAAGCTCAAACCACACACTGACACAGGCAGAGCGAGAATTCCTGCTCCTGCTGCTGGACCCCAGGATCCAACAGCAGAGAAATGACAGGAAAATGCGATTCTACAATGGAATTCTGGATTCTACAGGGAAAAAACTGGTGCAGTGCAGCAGAAATAAGCTGTGGGAGAGCGTGCAGGACAGCAGGGCTGCAGCTTGGAGGCTCCCCAGCTTTTCCAGGGATCACTTTGTGTTGTCACTTCAAAAAGTGCTGCTGGCACGTGCCCAGGGCTCCTTTCCTTCCCCCTGGCCTGTGCCAGTGTGTGGTAACCCCACAGAGCCCTCCCAAGGCATCCTGAGGGAGTCAGGAACTCCCAGCCTTTATTCCCACTCTGATCCTGAGAACCCCATCAGGGGAAAGGCACAGCAGCTCCAAGCACCTCTGGCTGCCCCCAGACAGCCTGGGTGGCTGCAGGGAAAAGGAAATGCACATGAGGAAATGCACATGAGGAAATGCACATCAGGAAATGCTGCTTGGTTCAAATTATTTTTCTGTTTCTTGCCCAGCCTTTAGCTGGGACATGAAATAAAGTCACTCACTCCAGCTCAAGGTCTGCCCAGCACTAATAAAATGTCATCCACCTCTAAACTCCCAATTTATCTAGGCCTTAGCCAGCCTAAATAGGACCACTCCCAGTGAAGTCTCATGCTCATCCCATAGATTCCCATAAAAACACCCCTCTGGAAGTACCTGTGTAATGGGCCCAGATCCACAAACCCCTAATTTTTATCAAAATAAAATTCCCCACAACAGGGACTGTGGTCTGAGCAAATGGATCTGGAATTTTGTTCCATACACCCCTATTTATTTTCCCCATACATTCCATGTTTATTTCCCCCATACATCCCTGTCTATTTTCCCATACATCCCTGTTTATTTCCCATACACCCCTGTTTATTTGCCCTTTAGAAACAGCTTTTCAATACATAGCTATAAATTTGTGTTTCAACTGACTGAAGTCCAATAAGCAATTCCAAGATGGTTTTTACAACCCCATTCCCTTAAGTGACTTCTCCTTTAGCACAAATAAATGCCATGGAGATGACAGGGAAACACACAACATTAATGAAGTACAGAAATCAGATTTGTTTCTCATCTTGAAATTTGAAGACGATTTCAAGACTTTTAATTTGCAAAAATAAATCAGAAATTTCCCTGTTAGGGAGATCATAAATTTCTGTTTCACTTGTAGAACAGTAAAACTTTAATGACACCAGCTGTGATTGCTAAAATAAAATCCCTCAAATATCAGCTTCAAATATCATTTGATATTTTTAAAGATTCATGGAATGGTTTGGGTGGGAAGGAACTTAAAGATCATTGATTCCCACCCTGGCTATGGCAGGGACACCTCCCACTGTCTCAGGCTGCTCCAGCCCCAGTGTCCAGCCTGGCCTTGGGCACTGCCAGGATCCAGGGGCAGCCACAGCTGCTCTGGGAATTCCAGCCCAGCCAGGAATTCCCAGTTCCCAATCTCTCATCCCTCCTGCCCTCTGGCACTGGGAGCCATTCCCTGGGTCCTGTCCCTCCTTCCCTTGTCCCCAGTCCCTCTCCAGCTCTCCTGGAGCCCCTCTGGGCTCTGAGCTCTCCCTGGATTTTTCCCTTCTCCAGAAGAACATTCCCAGCTCTCCCAGCCTGGCTCCAGCCCTGGAGCAGCTCCAGGACATTGGGATCAGGGGCTCTCCAGGGAAAGCAGGGAAGCCACAGAGAGAACTCTGGAATACAAAGGGACAGGAGAGGATGGGCAGGCACAAAGCAGGGCAAAATTTAAGGAACTCATTTAGAAGTGATTATTAATTACAGGAGCTTAAATAAAAAGCCAGGAATTGATTCCTCCAGCAGCCATTATCCTTGGGGGGCCATCGATCCCCTTTTCAATTCCCTTTCCTCAGCTCTGGACACAGAGAGTAGCCAGGACCCCAAATTCCCCCTGCCCTTCCCATCTCTCACTTTCCTCACGTGGCTGCTCTTCCTAACAAGCCACACTCTGCCACTGCACCAAAACTTGGCATTTTTTATTTTCCCCTTGATTTGTTCCTGCCCCCTTTCAATTCCAACCCAGCAACGTGAAGATTAAACAGAGATAAAAGAAGATCACAGTGTGTGCCAGATGCTGGAACAGCCTCCTGGGAGCAGCAGCACAACACCAGGTGTTGGTGTCAGCCTAATGAAGTGACACTGGCACACCAGGGACACCCAGGGCGGGGCTCCAAACCTGCCATCACCGAGGCAAAAACGAGGAATATTGGAAATTCCAGCTTTGAGGAGGCAGGGAAAAATAATCCATGTCTTCATCTAAATGTATTATCTGTATTAAATAATTTGGGGGTTAAACAGATTGAGTTTGGTCTTTGCCACCACAATGAACTTCAGGAAAATTTACTGAAGATAAATGAGGAGCTCAGGCAGTAACTGATGAACTTCAGGGCATCCCAATCTGGGGTTGAGTGAAGCACTTTAACTTATTACAGACTGACCTCACCCCAGCAAATCTTCTCCTGGCACGTCCAACCTGTGGTTTAATATCCATTACACCCAGGGAAAGGCTTTTAACTCTCTCTAAAGGAAGTGGGAAGGGAAATCAGTGGGTTGGGGTGTCCTGGGCAGGGCCAGGGGCTGCACACACGATCCCTGTGGGTCTCTTCCAGCTCAGGATATTCTGTGGTGGCCAGGGATGAGATTCCTCATGTGAGAACTCCTGGCCAGCAGGTTAAAGACGAATTTAAAAAAAATTAAAACTTTTAATTTGGGTTTATAGAGTTTATAATTAAGGGGTTTTCTACAATTTGAGTACTTCAGGTTTTTTGTACATTCTAACTTTGCTTCTGTGACCCCTCCATCACTCAACATCAGGGAATCACAGAACCATGGAATGGTTTGGGTTGGAGGCACCTGAAGACTTGAAGGATTTCACTTTTGCTGAAGGAAAATCACGCCAGCAGCACAGAGAGCTCAGTAAAACCCGGGAATGACCCTCAGGGATGGGGTTTATCCCCTGTTGAAGGGCCAGCTGTCTCCCAGCCACATTCCTGCTCTCGTTTGCATCCCTCCCTCCCTCCCCCTGCCCACGTGGGCCTCATTTCCAAGCCTATTCAAAATGATATTTTCCAAGCATGTGCCACACGACTTGTTCATATAAATGGAACAAATTAAACTGTCTCCACAGATATCCCCTCACATTTGTAGCCCTGATTCCTCTCCCTCACACGTGGCCGAGACACCGAATTATCTCCCTGCAGAGGTTGACCTCAGGATATTGGATTCTGCCACGGAGCTCTCCGGGACTAAACCGACGGGAAACACTTAATCACCCCTGCCTTTGCAGGGAAAAAAATCAACTTTAAATTTGCCCTGATGAAAAATCAATAAACCAGTAATTGCTTGGCTTATCACGGCGCGGAGGGACAAATTGGGAAGCGGAGCTCGGCGCGGATCCCAGGGAAAGGCGCGGAGTTTCGGGATCACTAAGCCAGAAAAGGGAAAGGTCTCGGAGTGATAATTAAATCTACTCCTGCTGATTTGCTGCCAAATTTATTTCCCTGGAGTTTATCAAAACGTTGCAGAGCTTACCGGGGCTGGGGGGGGAAGAACTAATCAATTCAGCACTGGGCCGGCACGCGCCGGGCACGGAACGCAAATCCCGGGATAAAGGGAGCAGGAAATGCAAATTCTGGGATAAAGGGAGCAGGAAATGCAAATCCCGGGATAAAGGGAGCAGGAAATGCAAATTCTGGGATAAAGGGAGCAGGAAGTGCAAATTCTGGGATAAAGGGAACAGGAAATGCAAATCCCGGGATAAAGGGAGCAGGAAATGCAAATTCTGGGATAAAGGGAGCAGGAAATGCAAACCCTGGGATAAAGGCACCAGGAAATGCAAATTCTAGGATAAAGGCACTGGGAAATGCAAATCCTGGGATAAAGGGAGCAGGAAATGCAAATTCTGGGATAAAGGCACCGGGATATCGCCCTCCCCATCCAGCACCACCCTCCCACCCATCCACCTATGGAATGACTGACTGCCAAAAATTCACATTTTCTATGCTGCTGTATTCCAGAACAACTTCTTTTCCTGGTTTTCTGATGCATCCCCAGCTCCTCCTCCCCACACATGGCCCTGCCAATAAACTCAATATTTAAAAATATTATTATTCGTGGTAGATTAAGAGAAACAAGCCCAAAACCTCTCCCTAACATCATCCAACATGTTCCAATTTTTCCTTTGCACTTCTTTTTTTTCAATTTTCCTCTTGTCCACTTCTCCTATTTGGAATTTGTCTGGAGTAAAACCCAGCTGGGTGGCAAAATCCCCTTTGGATTTTGTCACTTTTCAGGCAGCCCCAAAGCAAGTAAACAAAAACCAAACTGGGAAAATCCAACCACTGAAAATACTCCTGGAAAAGTAGTGGGTTTTGCTAATAGACCTAATTTCATGCAGCAAATTAGCATAGCTCCAATGGAAGTGCAAATGTAATCAAACTGAAAAATTCAAATGAGGCGGGGGGAGCCTTTTTCTTTCTTTCTTTGCTTTTTAGTCACTTAAAAAAAAATAAAAATCAGCATTTTGCTGTGTGTCCTTCACTGGGCTGGAGGGACTGTGGTAATTAAAACATTTAAACCAGCACAAGCCCCCAGTCTCTAATCTGGAGCTGGGGTCAGCTGTCTGTAGATTCTAATTTGTCCTCAATTTTTTATTCATGCTGGGGAAATGCTGCATATTTAACAGGAAACCAGCGGGAAGGGGCAGTGCTGGGCTTGGAGGTCAAATAATTTGATTTCCGAGCAGATTACATGGAACATCCAACGTCTAATCTCACACCTGATTTGGCAATAAAATGACAATAAAAGGAATGTTAAGACACCCTCGCTATGGGGTGGGCAATAACCAGTTTTTATGAGTTGGGAAAGGATTGGTTTATTTGTAGAATTATTTTTATTGCAACTCCTGAGTAAAGGAGTCACAGGCTGCTTACACAGGCTGGAATTTCCTTTTGGAGGGTTCTAGTTAGGGAAATAAAATATGGAATACTAGAGAAATAAAAATTCTTTTAAAATAGAAATTTTGAAATTTTTTTTTGAAGATTTAACTCAATATAATTTTGCTTTATCTTCCTTGATTTCAATGACTGGATGCAGCACTCAGTGCTCTGGTGGGGATCAGTCACAGTTTGGAATCAAGGGTCTGGAAAGTTTTTTCCAACCTCAGGGATCCCATGAGGGATTATAGAGGGTTAAAAACACCCAGAGATGTTGTGTGAGGAAGGAAGAACTAAGAAAAAATGCAAAATGCTCTTTTTCCAAGCAAAAGATGCCACTGCAGCCTGGGACAGGGAAGGGAACACACTCTAAGCACTGGATAAATGTCCTGTTTGCAAATCCATATGGGGCATAAACCTACCTAAAACTGGAATTTTGAATCTATATGGGACATAAACTTAACAAAAACTGGAATTTCCCAGTGTGCAATTCCCCTGGATGTCTTGGAATGCCTCAATGCTTTGTACACAGTTTAATAAGACTTTGTATTTTCCAGTGAGAATGAACTCTGTCATTCCTAAGTGGGAGCCAAGTCCTCAGCAAACAGATGAATTTGAGTTATTCAGAGAAAATCTTCTCTTCGTTTTCAAACACTGTGACATCCTCACAACCCTTCAAAGCCACCCCAGGACAGTTTTCATTGCTTATTAATAAATTGTAGAGAAGTTTTCCTCCCCATTTCCCTGGAAATTCCATTGTTCCCAAATCACGAACTGCCCCTTTCTCCTTCCCTCTGCCTTTCCACACTCACCCTTCCCACTCCCTGCTGGCACAGCAATTGCCAGCACATCTGCCACTCACAACAGGATCTAAGCACAAAAAAAGGTGTATTTTTCCAAACAGTGTCTTTTTCCTGCAAATTGGTGCTGGTGGGCCCCAACCAGCTCATCCCAAAATCCCTGTGCCCCTGGGAGCCTGGCTGGGTGACTCCTCCAGGTGGAAAGGCTCCCCCTGGGCCACTGGTTCCAAGGAATCACAATGGGGAGGGGGACAGCTCCTTGGTTTGGTCCCTTTTCCAGTCAGATTTGGATTTTCCCCCTCCTGCCATGTCTGGGCCATCCCATTTTTCCACTTGAATTTCCTCCTTTGGTATCACAAGAACCTTCTCCAAGCAGGATTAACTGGGAGCACCAATTAATTCCTCTCAGCATCCCACAGTCCCCAGGTAAAACAAACTAAAGATTAGAACATTTTGATTTTTGAGTGAAATTCTCAGCAGCCGCTTTTTCGAAATTGGGGAATTTTCCTGAGTTCCCTCTTGGAAGTAAATCATGGAATCCCAGAATGGTTTGGGTTGGAAGGGACCTTGAAGCCCAGCCAGTTCCACAGAAGTCCAGTGAGGATTTGAGCTCCTGGGTTGTTTGGATTGGCTCCCTCATGATGTTGGAAATGCCTCTCCCCGTCACTCCCTGACATTTCAATCTGTGTGGTTTCATTATTCCCCCTGCTGGACTGCAAAGCAGCAGCTCAGGGCACCAGATTCCACCATCAGCCTGGGGAGGAAAATCCCACAGCCCCACTGGAGCTTGGACACTTAAAAATCATCAGTTCTGACTTCCTAGGCTTTAGTTTGCTATAAATAAAAGAAAATTCCTCACCTTCTTCCTTTCTTCTCTTGGCTTCTTCTTCACTTCTCTCCTTGGCCTTCAATGCTTCGTCTGCTTTGGCTAAAAAGAAGAAAACAAGAGCTGGAATTAGTTAAATTTATCCTATCAGATCATGGAATGGTTTGGGTTGGAAGGACCTTAAATCCCACCCAGTGCCACCCCTGCCATGGCAGGGACACCTGCCACTGTCCCAGGCTGCTCCCAGCCCAATGTCCAACCTGGCCTGGGACACTGCCAGGAATGGGTTGTCAACAACCTCTTGCCAAACAGTATTTCCTGGGCTTTAAACCCAATTTAATGTTCCTTCCTGCAGGCCCCACAATGAAATCCACGTGCATGACAGACCCGAACTTGGTTCTTCATTTCTTTGATTTAAAGTCATTCCCACATTTAGGGAATGGCATAAAAGGGATTATGGAGGGGAATATCAGGTCAATATTAGAGGCAATATTAATTCAATACAAATCCCCACATTCATTCTGGGGTAAGTAAAGCCCTTAAGAGACTTTTAAGAGGTTTCCTTTCTTTAAACCCCAATCTCCTCAGACCAAACTGCACCGACCCAAAGGTGGTGCACCCATGAAGTGGCAGATTCACTGCCACAGTGAGTAATCCACCAGACCTATTTGGAGGATAAAACAGAAACAAAACAATATTTCCAGGGCTGCAGACTCTGTTCAGAGTGGGAGCCAGACAGCTCTTCCTCAGGACTTTATTAGGTAGTACACAATTTTCTCTTCACTCCAAATCACAGCAGCAGTACTTAATCCATGTTACAACAATCTTCTTTAAAAAGAATCTTTTTCCCTCTAGAAACCTCTTCCCTTATTACTTAATTATCTACCAGTTGCTCAACTGCAGGGGTTTTCAAACACTTTCCTACAGATGTTAAAGAAGATTAAAAATATACAGCACAGTAACAAGGGACTATCAATATACTCTGTAAATTAATTAAATTTCTGTTCTAGCACATCATTTATTCCAAAGCATTAATGTCTCAAAGGAGCCATTCTCTTTTATTGCCATCTCACTGCCTGATGAGTGAACTAAGTGAGAATAAGTCTCTAATAACATTATACTTGATGAAATATTAAGTTTTCAAAAGTATCACCAGGCCAGAAAGAAAAGAACCAACAAGGACCAGGAATCCAGCATTTGCACCAGGCCTTCCCAGGGAGGGAAATCACTATAAACTGTGGTCTGATTGGTAAGAGCTGAGTCAGATTTGCAAATATTTAATCCCAGCACCTCCTGAATTAAGCAATAATTTATGAAAACCAAATTCAGCTCAGGAGGGGGGTGAAGGGCTCGTTCCTTTTTGGAGCCACCGGCTCCACCTAAAAATGCCCAACCTGACCAGGCTGTTACAAAGTGATCCAATCACTGCAGTGACAGCTGCTTCCATCTCCACAATTTTATACATATTTAGACAACATTTAAAGCCATGAAATATTAAAACTTTTTCTGCCACTGAAGATCATTACAAGAATCTATTGAATCCCATAATAAAACCAAACCACGAGTAACTCTAAAGACTTTTACTTCATTTACACTTTATTCTCCTTGGTAAAAGGACAGGGATAATAGAAATTCCATTTAAATTCAATTTTGGTGATATGTGTAATTGTAGATATACCCCTTGAGTCATGTAAAATGCTCAGCTTATGTTTCTTTCAAATTATCCCGCTCCCATTCCCATTCTGCTCCTTACAACTGTCTTCAATATGTATTAGCAGAGCTCATTAGGCTGGAATTTAATAATGCAAACATCAGGTGGATTTCAAGACCCTCCATTATCAGCACAAGATGGATTGCTCATATAGCTCGTGGGCCAACTGGGCACAATTTAGATTCAATAAACTACCAGGCCTAAATTTGATTTATCTATTCCACTGAGCTACTTTGTTCTTCCTGCCCGATTTGTTGCTGCACGGGAACAATTCATTGGGTATCTCAGTGGCAAAAAGATATTAAAACACACAGGAAAGATGCTGCTGGTCAATGAATAAATTTTTAGCTTGTCTTTGTTAACTTTACATCCTTGATTTCCAGCCCTTGTAAGTCAAGTTAAAACTGCTGCCGAGGCAGAGCTTGGCCTTTCAAGTCCTGGTTAATTAGAGGGACAATGGGGCAATTTAGGAAGTATCACGAGGACAATTCTCCAAACAAAATTGCTCATTAACAACAATTTAACTTAGCCCATAAATCTCCAGAGCAGTCCTCGAGCTCTCAGGGCTCTGTCCACCACGACCAACACAGGCACTGAAACTCTGAGTTACTTTCAGGATTTAAAAGGTTCTCTTCAAACATTTCACATTTTCCATCATTTTTTGCACAGAATCCCAGAATGAGCCAGGCTGGGAGGAACCACAGTGGGTCATCCCTGTTCCAGCAGGGTCATCCTGGAGAACAGGGCACAGGATTGTGTCCACTCTTCTTCTTCCTCTCCTTCTCTTCTTCCTCTCCTTCCTCCTCTTCTCCTTCCTCTTCTTTTCCTCCTCCTTCCCCTTCCTCCTCTTCTCCTTCCTCTTCTTTTCCTCCTCCTTTTCTCCTCCTTCCCCTCCTCCTCCTCAATGCTGTTATTATTATTATTTAGTGACTATATTGTTGTTCACTGCCCAAGTGTCATCAAAAGCACTACAAGAGATTCACTTTTCTCAAACCAAGCTGCAATTAAACAACATTAAAAGATCTTTGGAACTTGAGGGTTGGATTTGAGGGTCTGGGAGGGCTTTTCCAACCTAAACAATTCCATGGAACCCCTGGAAGGGCTCGAGGTTTGGGAAGCAGAGTCACTCCCTGATGGATGGCTGATGCTTTAATCCTGACCAGCCTCACACTGTGCCAAGGTGAAATTATTCTAAGCAAAGCTGCTAATTAAGAGAAAGCAGGAAAACTGTGAATTATTCCAAGGTAGAAACAGGGTAGGGGACGTTTTGAGGCTGGAAAGGGCATTTTGGAAAGTGTGGCCATGGAGGAGCCCCTGCAGCAGAGCCCTCTCCCAGTGCATGGGAGAAGCAGGGAAGGTGCATGGAAAAGACTCAGCCCTTCACTAATATGATTTCATTTTCCTGTCAAAATTAAAAAGAGAGGAGTGTCAGAACACCCACAACTGCAAACCACAAGAGGTCTGGAAAGATAAATTAATTCAACATAATTGTGGACTTTCCAGCTGCTCAAAGTTGAAAATATAAGATGTGTCTGAGGAAAAGAAAGCCAAGAAACTGTAAAAACACATGGACATCTCATTTAAAATGCAGCCAACCATCCACAATGCTCATCAGGAAGACTTCACCTTTTTTTTTTAACACAAACATTTTTGCACTTATAAAATATTCAGTCAGCTCACATATAAAAATACAAGTGGAATCCATTATTAATTTACAAGGCCCTGTTTAATTTACATGCTATTTTTCTCTGGTATATTAAATTTATCAAGGCTTGTGGAAATCCTGTCCACTGAATATTCATAGGCTGACGTGTAAAATTATCTGTTATCCACCCGACAAATTCCAGCACAAACTCCACACAACCACTTGCTCAGAGAATTCCTCTGACAGGAACACCAGGAGCAGCACCCAGAAATTCTGAGCTCCAGAGGAAAAGTGGCACCACCACACACCCCAGATTTAAGCTGGTTATCTGTATTTTTGCCTTTAGTAACATTTCACCCGACATTTAAACACCGCCAACATTCTTGGATGCCTCAGAGGGCTTTTCCAGCCTAAATGAGTGTATGATTCCTTTAATCCATGATCCCATAAATCCCCAGGGTTCTGTGACTCCATAAATCCATGTTTTGGGTGGTCACTTGCCCAGTCCATCGTGTCCATGGCCACAGACCCCTCAGAGCCACGAGAGCTCCCTGTCCTCCCTAATTGCACCTGGAACGCCCAATTCCCAAACACGGCAAGTTCTGCCCTCGCTGCCCTGTAATTTAATTACACCAGACTCTAATTATGGATATTGGAGCCCTGAGCATGAGGGTGAGGGAGGAGCTCCCTGCCCCTCCCCTGCTCCCCCAGTCACACTTAAAAACCCCCCAGAAGCCCAAATCTGGTTATTTTAAGCTTCTCTGAATTCCCAGGGGAACATGCCCGTGTTTGGAAGGGACATGTCATCCCAATGACTCCTCCTTGTGTAGGAATGCTATTTCTCACCTCTTCAGCATCAGTTCCCTTCCCTTTGTCATTTCAGAAAACATTCCTTACTTTGGGATAAATGTCCCAATGAGCATCTGGCTCGCAGCCATGAGGGTTTTCCCAATTATTAAATGGATTTTTGGTAGAAGATAAATCGAGTCATGGGCAACCCAACTGAAAAAACACAGGCAAAACCCAAATGTTGTCTTATTATAAAGGATAACTGAGATATTTGTGGTTATCTGGTGTAACCAAGATATGTGTTTATATTGGGTACAACCAAGATAACAATCAAGATAAACCCTTTCCCACCAATTTTTCCCAGGTTTTTTTCATTGTTACCATTTTCAGGAAGCAGTTTGTGGCTTAACTGCTGGCTAGAAGCTACACAGAGCTGGGAGAAAGCCCAGCAGGAAAGAGAGAATATCCAAAACCCCACTGAACAGCCCCGAGTCCAAAGGGGTTAAACATGAAACCAACTTCTCTGGAGAGAGGCAGGCAGGCTCATCCTTGGCAGGAATATCAACGTGCTGGGCACAAATCCGGGAGGGGAAGAGGCTGGGAAGGGCCACGGGGTGTTGGGCAGGGAAAGGCAAGAACTGACAGCCAAAATCCCGCTCCGGCGAGCGGGGCCGAGCTCCCCAAAGACTTCCCGGATCCCGGTGACTGCCTACTGTATTAAGACTGCCTTTCTCATCACTTAATGCTTATTTTCATCACTTTGCTTAAAATATTGATAATCAATTAGGGCTACGTCTGTTTTGCCACAGAATCTGTGTCACAGTCTATCAGCCTGTCAGGGCCAATTCAATCCTCATTCAAAGTTAATTTTTTCTCCATAAATCCGCCTTTGGAGGAGTCATTAGGCGCAGAACATAGCCCGAGGTGCAATCACCTATTCTCTTTCATTAGAGGCAGGCAGGGAAGGTGAGGGAGATTATTAGAACTTTGGAATGATCACAAAGCAGCGTGCTGCCTGTCAGATCCCCCCAACATTTCATTCATCTCGCCAGCTCGCTGCCAACCCTTCTAAATGGACATTATTCATGAACATCTGTGACACGCTGAATATTCCGAGGCTGGCAGGGATGAAAAAGCCATGCCCCTCCTTTGGCTGGGAAATTAATTCTATGGTCAGAACAATTAGGAATATAACAAACTTGCTCCATGATGTTATTTTTAGGCTTTCTGAGATATCCCCCTTAAAATGGTGGGGTTTTCTTGGTTTTTAAGCATAAATGTGGCCACCCCAAATGGTCAAACACTGGATTTTATGGTACTGGAGACTGGTGAAACAGCCGTGCCCCCCTCTGACTGAGAAATTAGTTCTATGGTCAGAACAATTAGGAATACAGAAAACTTGTTTTGTGTTGTTATTTTTAGTCCTTTCAAGATATTCCACTTTTAAAAGTGTTATTTCAGAACTGGATTTTTTTTGAGTCCACTCTAGAGGGTCAAGCACTCTACAATATTTTAAGCTATTGTTGAACAACGTGCATTTCCTTTGCTATGGAAATAGATTGTTGGTTGGGTGTTTTTCAGCAATTACCAAATCAGCAGCTTTGCAATCTGATTTGTTGATACCTTCCTAAAATGTAGCCAAATGAGACCCCACATTGGATTTGAAATCGCTGCCATCTGAAATTCCAGCCCTGGTGGAAAAGCAGAGTGGGAAACAGATTTCCACAATCATCTCGATTCCTATTTCCTTCCAATGAATATGTGATGGCCATCGAGGCATTTTTTAGGTAGGAATGGCAGAAATGCTGGTGCAAGAGACAATCACTCACAAAATTAAATAAACCACCACATTTTCCATGCATATTCCCTTCCTACAAGCAGGGGGTTAAGATGTAGCTACTTGGGGAAAAAGTAATTTCCATCTAATGAAATCACATCAAGTAGTTCCTTGAATCTCATTACAAAATTCAAAAGAACAGTAATTTACATTTTTTTCCCCGATATTACCAGAAAAACAGTGTTCTCATCACCAAACTTCCCACAGCCCCCATCATTCTCCTCCCCAAATATCCTCCTTTTCCAGAATTAAGGGCCAGATCCTCAGTGAATTCAAGCTGGCACAGTTCCATTGACTTGAGCTGAGCCAAACCCATTTACTCCAGCTGAGGATCTGGCACTCCCTATTTATAATAATAATCCTAAAGAAGACTTAATCAGCAGATCTTGGCTAGGTACATTCATCAATTATTTAGTGCATCCCTAATTCCTTTCTTTCTTTCTCCCACAGTTTCCCCCCAAAACACACGCTGGAGGAAAAATCCAACCTAAATAGGGTTTAACACTAAGGATTAATTGGCTTCTGACTCATTGCAGGGGTTGCTGTTGAATATCCCAAGGATTTGTTTCCATCCCAGAAAAGGCTGTACTTTATCCACCTCGACATCTCCTAACCAAGCAATGTTTCACCTCGGACCTGCTCCCCCAGCCTGCAGCCCAGCTCAGGAAAACAGCAGAAGTGGATGTGACTCCTGTCACCTCGGATGTTCAGCCCTGGGGAGGAAATCAGTTCTCAGAACAACTCAGTGATTCCAAGGGAAGTGTTCAAATGGCACCTTCCAGGTGAGTTTCTTTAAGGGGAGAGGGGTGGGAATCATGGAATCAGGAGATCATAAAGGTTGGAAAAACCCTCTGAGATCATCAAGTCCAACTGTTGATCCAGCACTGCCAGGCCCACCCCTAACCCTGTCCCCAGGTGCCACATCCACAGGTTTTCTGAACACTTCCAGGAATGGAGACTCCACCACCTCCCTGGGAAGCTCGTTCCAAAGCCTGACCACCTTTTCCAGGAAGAAACTGTTCCTCAAATTTAATCCAGACTTCCCCCAGTGCAACCTGAGGCCATTTCCTCCAGCTGATGAGAAAGGAAGAGCTTCCTCTTCCTCAAGGAACAAAGGGGAAAGTAAAAGGATGGCCTGGAGTTAAACCTGCCCCTAAACTACTGAGACAAAAGAGGCAGCAACATTTAGGAGCAAAAAAAAGAAATTCCATATATAAAAACTGATGGAGTAAAGAATGCTCTTATTGCTATATCCTTCAGGAATAATTCCCAGCTCAACCAGAAAACCAAGAAGTGATCCCTATGAAAAACTCCCATTTGATCCAATTCATTTAAATTGTTCTTCAGCCAGTATTTGTTCCAGAGCTGTTTCTTTCCCCCTGGCACATCATGTGTGGAGAAAGGAGAGACAATGGACAGGGCTGTCACAGACCTGGTGAGCAGGTGAGAGGAGGAAGCCAGGTTGGATTGGGCTTGGAGCCACTTGGGCTAGTGGGAGGTGTTCCTGCCCAGGGCCTGCAGTCCTCATGGAAATGTTTTCAAAGCCATCACACAAATTCTGAAGGATAAATTTAGGCTGCTTTTTTCCTCCTCAGTGACTTCAGTGCTCCCTTTCCTGCGAGGATCTCAGCCCAAACCACCACCAGGTTCTGCACCCTGTTGTAAGCAGAGCTCAACCAAGCCCTGCAGCTCCACGGACTGTGTCCCACCCACATCCCACCTTCCAGGAAACACTCAATCCCCAGGGGATCTGCCAGCCACTCAATCCTCAGGGGATCTGCCAGCCACTCAATCCCCAGGGGATCTGCCAGCCACTCAGTCCCCAGGGGATCTGCCAGCCACTCAATCCTCAGGGGATCTGCCAGCCACTCAGTCCCCAGGGGATCTGCCAGCCACTCAATCCCCAGGGGATCTGCCAGCCACTCAATCCCCAGGGGATCTGCCAGCCACTCAATCCCCAGGGGATCTGCCAGCCACTCAATCCTCAGGGGATCTGCCAGCCACTCAATCCTCACGGGACCTGCCAGCCACTCAGCTCCACCACACACTGCATCTGCATGAGAAATCACCCTGATCTTGTACTACCCACCTACCTTCACATGAAAACGTACCAGCCCCTCCATTTAATTCCACAAATAAATCATTTTAATTCAAAAAACACTTCCTTGCTTAAAATATAGCAACTAAGACAAATTATTTAAATGATTTCTGGGGAAAAAAAATGGCACTGTACCTCAAATACAATTGTCATTACAAGCTGTAGATTGGCAATGACAGTCAGCTTTTCTTTCTGGGGTAAAGGCAGAATTCAGCCTGACAGCTTGTCAGCAAACTTGAAAAATTCACTCCCAAAACTTCGATTCCAAACGAGCCCTTCTTTCATCTGCCAATTTCCCAACGTCAGGAATCGCCACGTTAAGTGAAAATCAAGTGGATGACAACTCCTGTGGCTGTGGAAAGGAAGCAATAAAGCAGGGAGCACGCACAGCTGATTACAGCAACAGCTCCCAGAGAAGCCAAGCGGCCCCCAGCACCTCGGGAGGGCTCCGGGAATTTCCAGCTCCTGTTTTCCAACAGAATAAAAACATCAGGAGTGGAAACATAAGGAATAAAGCTGTGTCAGTGGAGCATACTTAATCAAGAATGGAGCACAATTAGTATTCAACTTGTGGTGCAAGGAAGCATTTTTGAGGATTTTTTGAAGAAAGAAGGAAATTCGTTCATCCTATGTATGATCCTTTCCCACTTTGACCACAATGTTAATAAAAAACCTTTGTGAAGCAACAAAATACAAAAAACATCAAAAAGCACTTTAAAAAGTTTTTTTTTAAAACCCTGTAAGTCCATAAACACCAAGACATAGTAAAAGAAAAAGAATATTAGCACCAAGGAGTGTTAGCTCACAAAGGTACTGAACAGGGCACTGGGAAATCAGGAAAGGACGAGGTGGAAAACTTGGAGCTGGAAAACTTCAGGGTGAAGGCACAGCAAACTCCCAGGATTTACCCAGCTGGAACTGCAGAATCATGAGCCAGGCAGGCAAAAGAGCCTGACATCTGGCACCAAAAGGGGGAGCGTGTGTCAAGGGAAGATTGGTGGGGAGGACTCAGCCCATGCCAGCACACACTCGATCACAGCTCGGGAAACGCCGAGCTCATCCCGGCGGAGCAAAGGGTGGGAAACTCCACGTTCCCAGCCTGTACCCTGAACTCCTATAATCATTTACTGTACTCAGCCTCATTAAATACTCCCCCAGGATAAAAGAGGTAAATATATTGCTTAAATATTCAGTGGCTGGCTGTAAAATTTCATTGCAGATTAAGTGATGAAGATGAAGAAATGCTGCTGAAAACAAACAATTTATCTTCACTCGGTGCAGCAGAGCGCTCCTGGAACCCCGCCAGAGGCTCTGTGGGTTGGAATTCAATAACTGCATTAAAAGAAAACTACACCCCTACTACACACCAGGCTGAACATCCCTGAATAAACAGTTTGCTGCAGCGGCACTTAAATAATTCAGCAAGGAATTCGGGGTACCAAACATTCTTTCTGAAGTACTGTGTTGCTTAATGTATTTCAAATAAATGCTTGCTTTTAATAGTTCGAGTAGAGCCCATTAGAGCAAGTGGGAAAACAGACAAATCCAAGACAGAAAACCACCAAAGCACTGATTTCCAGGAGAGGAGTGGAGAAAGATTTGTCATCAGGGAGGAAGTCACCGCCAAGGGCACGGAGCTGATAATATACACATGCATTTCCACTGCTCATCTGCAACCTTGAGAGATTCCAACTGGCTCTCATAAGTCTGGACAGCATAATTTTCCCTCAGACACATGTGCATCCATATATTTGTATAAAGCTGTAGCAAAGTAATAAATAAGCAGCCTTATTCAACACCAGGACTTCCATAAACTTTCTCCAATTAGGTTTCATTTCCAGCCAGCTTTAACTTCAGATGGGAGAGCTCTGCCAAGTACTTTAGGAAGGCATTTCTCTCATTCTTAGAGAATAGAAATAATTTGAAGTATTAAAACATCATTGGGTGTTTAAGGGTTTTAACCATGAGGAAAGGGAATGCACATAAGTGAGTGGGACTGGCAGCAGAGCACCATTGAGGCCCACCATCCTTCATCCATCAGAAGGAACCTGGTTCTGAGCTTGCACGTGCACCCACGGGATGTCTGGGCACCCTTTATATGGAATTTGTGCTTTTTAATGAAGATGATTGTGTTAATCACACTTTTACTTGCACTGCTCAGTCGCCCAAGCACAGAACCATGGAATGGTTTGGGCTGGGAGGGACCTTAAATCCCATCCAGTGCCACCCCTGCCATGGGCAGGGACACCTGCCACTGTCCCAGGCTGCTCCAAGCCCCATCCAACCTGGCCTTGGACACTTCCAGAGATGAGGCAACCATCAGAAGGTGGCAGAAGGTTGAACTGGATGGTCTCTAAGGTCTCATCCAACCCAAACCATTCAGGAATTCTATTAAAAATTATTTTTAAAAAATCACCCAATTTTTCAGATAACTTCCATCATAACATTTTTGGAAATGATATTAAAATATTATTTTTACGATTTGTACAAATGTTGCAAGCAGGGCAATGACTATTTCCAAAACCCCATCGAACTGCTTTAATCCCTGTTTTGCCAATACTGGAATTCCACTCCTCTGAAGAGCCCCCAGTCCATGCTGCCCAGGCCAGGCTGGTTTGAGCCCTGGTGGTGAGAGCAGAACGGAGCAGAGCTGGGCACAGGGTTGGGGTCAGGATGAGGGTCAGGATCAGGGCTAGGCCAGCTCAGCTCAGCTCCAGCCCGGAGCCGCGTTCCGAGCGCTGCTCCCGCTCCTGGGGCCCCGTCCCGCATCCCCCATCGATCCCTCCCCTCTCCAGGCTGATCAATGGCCAGGCAGCCCCACCAGCCCGGCTGGAGCCCTCCAGGGCAGCTGTGCTGGCAGGGAACGCTGCCCAGCGGCGCTGGGGCCTCCCCGGTGCCCCCAGCCCAGGGCGAGCAGCGGCTCTGGCGGGGATGGCGCAGCTCAGAGCCACGCACGGCTCGGGAGCTCCGCTCCGCTCCGAGCGCGGGTTTGATTGCTCTAATGAATATAACATTATCAACTGATCTTCATATTGATCCCTAGCCCTCCTTTCGAATGGAAAATTCGGAGCTCGGAGGGAGGGAGTCGAGGCGAGCGAGGTTAATGGTTTTAATCCTACCCCAGCTTTATGATGGATTTCCTAAAAGAGCCATTGATTCCTCAAACTGATTTTTTTTTTAGTATTTAATATTTAGTATTTTGTATTTTGGTATTTTCCTTTGTAACAGTAACATTCACTACTTTGCTACCGGCTGAATCAATTAAAAAAATATCATCAACACACACATCCATTATTTTCACCAAGACTAACAAAAACATTAAATTGAAATGAATAATGAAGCTGAGCTTTGATTTTAAACTTAATTTACTAAAAATAAACTAATACAATCATTAAGGTTGGAAAAGACCTTCAAGGCCATCCAGTCCAACTTCCAAGAATTATTTATGTTGTTAAAAGTTTCTTTCCATAGCAGGTGACTAAAGCATTTAAATATGAATAATTGCAGATAGAATATGCTGTCAAACAACATTTCATGTCCATGAGAAAGAAAAATGAGATGCTACTCCTGAAATTACAATACAAATGACAAGTATTTTAAATTTTGGAATTTTTTTCCCTTAGTTTACAGTGCAACAGGGACGTTCCTTATTACCAGGCCCAATTCCACACGGATCAAACCATAAAGGACTTTCTAATCCCCCAGCTTTGTCCTTTAAAACTCATTTAGCCCTATCCCAGCCTGTGGCAGGAGTGGGCAGCACTAATGGGCTCCCCCCATTCATCCCCTATTCCCCAGGTGCTCTCCCTGCTCATGCCCAAATGGCATCAACCTGTTGTGCAGCACATCCCTGAAAAGCCCAGCCTGGATCATCCCCCAGGGATGAAAGCCCTGCAACCACCCCAAGCTGTTCCTCTGTCTGCAAGGAAAAGCCCTGCCCTGCCAGCCAGGCCAAGGGGGAAACCAAATACAGCTGATTTTAAGGCAGAAAAAGTTAAAGTGGGGCCGTTTAAAGCAACCCCTCACGTGCCAAATACATCAGGTGCTGCTGCACACGTTTGCTGCCTGAAATTTGGGAAAAAAATTGGGAAATACTGAGTGCTGTGATGTTCTAAGGGAATTGGTGTCGAAACACGCTGATATTGGTAACAAAACCTGACACTTTCAATAAAAACCACCTTACACTGAAAGTTCTGCACAACTCTAGTTCTAGCCCCTTGATATTTTTTCAATATTTGGTGTTTCTGAGTGAACACCTGGGTTTATCCCCACGCTGACACGGGGAAGGAGCGGGGCTGCTCTGCCATTCCTGCAGCCACAGGCAAAGCCCCGCTCCCGAGGGATGGGAGGGTGCAAACCCCACCCAGGACACCCAGAGCATGCTTAAAGCAATAAAATGGATGGCATTTGTCACCCTGGGCAGCAGCAGAGCCCCGGGAGGGAAGGGCACATCCAAAATCAGCTCCAGGGCTGCTCCTGAGGAAACACCCGAGCTCGGGATCCAGCCCACACAACTCCAAGCCTTTTCCATTTTCTTCCTCCACGCTCCCAAGTTTAATAAACAACAAACCCATCATTTTTTAACACTTTAACCAGCGAGAGCAGTGATTCATAACTCTGTCATAATTAAAATTTTATGGCAAATACACACAGCCATCAGTCATCCAGGCAGGAACGTCCGAAAAAAGTGGGATTTCAATTTATAAGCCCGTGCAGGATTGTATGAGTTACACTGTATAAAAGCACATTTCTAGGGAGTTATTGAACTGGGGAAAGCAAAAGTTGGTTGGGTTTATTTTTTTAAAATCAAATACAGAGGAGGTTATGAATTTGTTGGCGCAGTGGCTCCGTACAGTGACTGATGGTTAAAAAAGGGAAAGAAATATTATCTTGTGTCTTCTTCCAGAGCTGCACTAACGAAGTTTGGTGCATTCCCTGACGCTCCCTAATGCCACAAACACAGATTTCCTGAAATTATTAAAAATTCCCAAAAAAAAGAGAGAAAAATTCACATCGATGCCAGGGGATAAAAGGGGCAAATCAGTGAAATTGGTAAATTGTGAGATACACACGGACAGAAACATCTTAACATAAAACAACATGGATTAATTCCATCTCAGTTAATTTTATCCCAGCAACAACATGGAATTCTCCAAATGAGTGAAAATAATGGAATTGGTGGTCTGGTACGGACACACATTCAGGGATTTCCAAAATTTGTATTTGGCTCTCCAAGATCCATCCTGGATCCAGACATAAAATGAAGTACTCTTTAAAACATGGATCAGGATGATTTTACTTATTTAATATACAGCTGGTTTTAGGATATAGTAGAGAATAAAGAAATGTTTGCACATCAGTTTCACGAGCTGCTTTTTTGCTAAGAAATACCAGAAACCCAAAAACTTTCCGTGACTGTTTCTCACACCTGTCCTTAAAAGGACCTTTTCCAAAATCCCATAAATATTTCACACCACCTGGGAAATTCCTTCTGCTGGCACACATCCAGCTGTTAAAGCAGTTGTGTTCTACAATGCTTTGAGAGGGAGTGGATGCTCCATGGCTTTACAAGAAATATCTATTTTTAACTGACAACTGACATCCCATTCCACCCTAAGGCCAGATGATAGGAATTCTCTGTAAGAATATTTAAGGATTCCCAACACTCTTTGCTGCTATAACACTGTCAATATTTGAGATTTTTATCCACATTTAAGATGAGAAAAATATGGGACATGCAGGGAAAAGTTGGATTAAGTTTTCCAGTGAAAATGGTGAATGTGGCAATGCTGGGTATTTTCCAACCTTAATGATATAATTTCTACTTGGAAAAAGAATCAGTTTGTATTTTCACACACACACAAAAAAACCCAACAAACAAACAAACAAACAAAACCAACAACAACAACAACAAAAAACCAAAACAAAACACAAATAAAAGGGAAAGAAAAAAGCTAAACATGAGACTTGGAGCTTCCACAAACTGTTATTACAGGTCTCCCCAGTCCATTAAAGGAAGTAATTGAATCAGTTTGCGTTTTCTCCGTAAAATCTCATTCAGAGAAATTTTATTGCCAGCCATCTAAATAGTAAATACTTATTATCCTCTCCAAATGAGGTTTTGCTTGCCAAGGGCAAAGCCATGGCTGTGATTGTGGCGCTCTGTCAGAGGCAGCAGAAGTTAAAAAGGTTATAAAGACACCATTAATGTCACGGGAGGGCCGCGGCAAGGCTCGCCAGTGCTCCGTAATTGGGGCCTTTATTCCCAGGCTCAGGCCCTGCTAATAGGATGCTTTAGGGTTTCTTTGGTGGCAGCCCCACATAATCACCTCCACCAGCTGAATGTGGACGTTTATCTGCTGAGCCTGGGAATAAAATGTCAATAAAATCCAGCTGAAAGGCCCAGAGAGGCACGGCCACGCAGGGCCAACAGGGGACTGCCACGCTGAGAAAGGGCACCATAACATTGGGAATAGGGCTGGAAAATAAACTTTTAGAACTCAGTCCCTACTGCAGGGAAACCTGGGAATGGTACAGGCCAAAAGGTAATACTGAGATTGATTTAAAATAATGTATTTCTAGCCAGCCTGGCACAGCGTGCCCCAGCCCTGGAGGAGGCCAAGGAGCACCCTGGTCCATAGAAGGTGTCCCTGCCATGGCAGGGCTGGAACAAGATGGGCTTTAAGGTCCCTCCCAAACCAAACCAGTCTGGAATTCCACATACTCTTCCACAACTCATTTCCTTTCCACCTTAGCTTTGCCCACACTTCAGACCAGAAAATGCAGGCACAAATCCAGTGCTGCTGCAAGCTAGGAATGTACAGGAGGCAGCTGCAGAGCTGCAGAGGGTGAGAATCCCAGGATGGCTGGGCTGGGAGGGACCTCAAAGCCCATCCAGTGCCATCCCCTTCCAGGGGCAGGGACACCTCCCACAGTCCCTGCTGCTCCAAGCCCTGTCCAATGGAACCACAATTTCCTCTTGCTCAAAGAGACTCGTCCCTATAAAATCATTCCCATTTCTCAGAGAAAACTCTCCAAGGGCTTCAGATCAGCAGCACAAAATGCTCCAAACCTTTAAGAAACTACTGATGAAATAGTTTTAGTGGGTATTTTAAGAACATAAGGGGATACACGATGGCTTAAACAAAGCAGCTCAGAAATCTTCAATAATAAATCACAGTGCAGCCACAGAGAAGAGAAACAGATCTGGAATTAAAGGGAGGATCTGCAATAAAGGCACCTAATTTGATTTTTCACATAATCTGTGTTTTGAAACACTTCTTTTTTCCTTGCTGGGGTGATCAATATGAGAGATTGGCAAAGGACACAAGTTCCCATTAGAGCTGCCTTTCAGTGACAACGCTGTTCTGCCCTTTCCAATGGATTCTTTCATGGGCTTGTGGCAACAGGGCTCAAATCATCTGATGCAGGTTTAATTCAGTGTGAACTTGCCTTGCTTCACATTTGGAGGAGTGGTAAAACCTACTATTACAGAAGTTTGACATCTGTTTTCCAAGAGCAGAAAACGCTGCTGAAAAAGTCATTTCAGCAGAAAACGCTGCATAAAATCCTTTCCAAGTCACTGAAGTTACCAAACACCACCAAGAAAATACTTTAGAAAATACAGATATTAAAGTATTCATAGAATAAAGGTTCATAAACAACAAAAAGAAAATAAAAGAAAATTTTCTTATCAGCCGCTTAGGTATGAGGAGAAATGTTTCACTTATAAAAATATGTTGGGAACCTTGTTTCTATCAACCTCTATGACCCCCCACATTTGCAAAAGTCTAAGTATGAGAACTCTCCTTAAACCACCCAAAACCCCCTGCTAATGACAGGCAGCAGCCTTACAAAAAGCCCACCACAACTGAAAAGTCCTTGCCAAGCACCCACTGCTCCACGCTGAGATTTATTCGGCCCACACCTCATAATCATCTCTAAATCTGATGGGACACAAATGCATTTCATCACAGATGAAAATCTTCAGCGAGCGCTCCAATGGAAACCAAGGAATTATTACAATCCCGTGGTCTGGCTTGCAGCAGGCATTAATCAGAAATCATAATAAATCCACACAGCACATTCAGGCAGCACATTAGTCAGGAGGTTTTGCATGATAACGACGTTGACTAATGGGCTCCGAGTTGGAAGGGTCAATCATAAACTCATCAAATGCTTCATTTAATTTCTTAATTTGGACAAACACGATTTGTTTATGGGAAAGATATCAGGTGTTCTTGAATGAATAATGGCTGTGAAACCAAAGTCCATTAATCAGTGCTTGATTACAAATGACTCGGAGATTGTTTGTTCTAATTTCATTCATTTGGGGCAACAAAGAGAACACGAGCGAGCGAAAGCACTTGGCCAAAATGGCACACTTAGTTCTCCATGTTTAATAAACTTGTGATAAATGGGCTTTCAATAACTAAAACAAGGGGGTTATTACCCATATTAAATACTGTCCCTGAGAAAATTAATATCTAGGAGTTACAAGGAAATGGTGCAGGCACACAACAAGGTGCTGGATGAGTGCTGAACTCCTGTGCTGGCATTCCAAGTTTTCCTGAAAGGATGGATGGGATAAGCACAAAAGCAGCAGGGATTTATTTCTACTTCCAGTGAAATACTAAAAAAAAAAATGATGAAATTATTTGGGTTGGAAGGGACTCTAAAGCCCATCCAGCCCCACCCTTGCCACGGCAGGTACACCTTCCACTGTCCCACGTGGCTCCAAGCCCCAGTGTCCCACCTGGCCCTGGACACTTCCAGGGATCCAGGGGCAGCCACAGCTTCTCTGGGGAGCCTGGGCCTGCCCACCCTCACTGGGATTTGTAATTAATTTAATTTAATCTAATCCATAGGTTCCTTTCAGCAAGATGATTCCAGCACACTTCCCACGTGGAAATTAGGGAGGCCCCCGACACCAGAACAGCACCAGGCAGAGCAGATGGAGCAATTTAAAACCTTTTTCTGGGCATTCAGGCTATGAAATCCACCTCTGGAATTTATATCCGTGGATAAAAACACTCTCCACTTTCACTTGTAGAAAATCTAAACATCCAAAGATGTGACAAGGAAAACTGTCAGCACAAAGCTCCTGGACACCCATTCCTGGGAAAACCTGGATGAGCAGAGCCCACAGAGGGCAGCTGGACAGAGAGCAGGCTGTGCCAGACCATGTAAAACACCAGAACTAAATATTTCCCCATCAATATTAAGAAATAACATTTCCCAAAAGACTTGCTAAAAACAAACGAGCCCCACGACCACATATGGTTTGCACAGCCAAACCAGTGGATAATTAAATTACAGCAAAGTTGCTAAATATGAATTGATATAAAACTTCAGCTAACTGAAAAATTGTCTTTGACTGCAGATCAATAGCAGGCCTGCAAGATTCATCTGCACATAATTAGCACAGAGATTTGCATCAAAATCCTGGATCCCATATGCTGCAATATTACAGAAACCCATTAGGCACCACATAAGCCTGAGATACTTTTGGTGGCACAAAAAAAAAAAAGAGCTTGGATAAAAATCTAACAAAAAAATAGAAATTCTAAAAGCTTTAGAATGATTTCTGAAGGCAATTAATGTTCATTAACTAATAAAGTTCCTCTACTTATAGGCTCTGGTTTATATTATGGCATCCCTACAACTCCTCATTGGCTCCTTACCCTAAAACCAAATTGATATTCTACAAAAATGGTTCAAAGCAATTTTTTTTAGTCTCTCATAAGAACCTAAACGAGGTCCCTGAAGTGAACAGCTTTTAGACACCAACAGAATGATATTATACAATGCAAAAGTGAATTAATTCATTTCAAACACATTTATTCTCTACCTACACTCAATTATTTTTTCAGCAATCCTGCAAATTAATTTAAATTATTTAATTAATAACTATTATCCAAGTGTTTACTTTGCTTACCACAAACCAGCTGCACTTCAGAAATCACAAATTTTGTAAAGATAACACTGTTAATATGCTTAAAAAGCAATTAATTTGAGAAAGAGTCTTTTTCCTGCAGTTGTCAGTTTGTGTGAAGAAATTCTTATTTTTTTAGAACTCTAATGAGATGAGGAAGCTTTACCAAGAGCTCAGGGGCAAGGAATAGCTGAAGAAATGTCTCTGTCCAGCTTGCCTATGAACGTCATTGGTGTGGAACAGCCAGGTGAGCTCAAAAACTTCCTGAATTTTCTGAAATTCAGTCTTAAAACACCTGAAACTCCCATCAAACACACAATATAAAAAGCAGCCACTTCTTCTAATGCACACCTTCTTGATCTTTAAATAATTGTTCAATTCTTCTGTCGCTCAGAGCTTTTACAAGGGCTCTTTCTCCTGATGCGGTCACTGAAATGGGTTTTGACACCAAAATCTGCTGAGTAGGAATCAGCAGTTGACCTAAAAGCTGGGTTCATTAACTCCATAATTAGATGGATTTCCTAAATTAGCTGGTGTTCAGGAATAGGATAAACCTCCCCTATGGAGCCAGGAGAGGAGAAATCCAGGGAAAGCTCAGACCCCAGAGGGGCTCCAGGAGAGCTGGAGAGGGGCTGGGGACAAGGCCTGGAGGGACAGGACACAGGGAATGGCTCCCAGTGCCAGAGGCCAGGGATGGATGGGAGATTGGGAACTGGGAATTCCTGGCTGGGCTGGAATTCCCAGAGCAGCTGGGGCTGTCCCTGGATCCCTGGCAGTGCCCAAGGCCAGGCTGGGCACTGGGGCTGGGAGCACCTGGGACACTCATGGAGTGTCCCTGCCATGGCAGGGGTGGGAATGGGATGGGATTTAAGGCTCCTTCCAACCCAAAGTATTCCCTAATTCTGGAATCTCAGATGGCCCCAGAGCAGGACATGAAGAGAAGGTGTTTGAGCCATCACTGCTGAGGCTCTTCCCAGGTAATTCCAGTTTATTTTCCTTTGACACAGGGAACAGAACAAACTTCCTGGACTGGTGAAGACCCACGAAGGATGAAAATTCCTCTCCTTGCTGGGGGTTCAGGAAATGCTCCACAAAACACCCTCAAAACCCTTTGTAGCACCTCCATCCACATTTGCCACAAAGAGAAAACATGATTCAAGGAAGACACCTCTGCTCTCCAAATAGAGATTTTTATATAAATAGAAGTAAAATTCAATTCTCTGAAGTGTCAACTGCCACTATTCAAAGCAAATATTTGAAATTGATAAAATTAGAATTTTATATTAATTTGATATTACATAACAACTGAATTAATCTTTTTTTTCAACATTCAGAATTTTTAAGCTTGTTAAAAGTTCACATTCTTGCAATTTCTGGGGCAAGAATTATTTTTAAAGCCTGCTTTAAATTTCCACAGAACAAGTAAAATATTTTAAGTATTATTTCATCCTTTGTGCATATATAACAGCACATGTTATCCACCCTTCTAAAATTCATTGCATAATTAGAAATTTAAATTAAAGCCAGCAAGTTCTCAGTGGAAAGAACACAAATAAGAAAACTGAAAGAAAACCATCATCAAAACGAGAAATCCATAAACATTTGATAAATTTGGCAGTTGAAAAGAAGCCCCAATAAAGGGAAATTTTTCATACTTGTTGCCACCTGCCCGCCCGACTGCTTTGCATAGCGAGAAAAGAGCAAAATAGAGGCCAACCTATTTAACTAAACAGTTTTTATTAAAGTAAAAGAAAAGCAAGAATCTATAAAGTAGCAAGTGATCCTATTAGTTCCACCAGACTAAAATCATACAGTCTACGTATGTGGTCCTTTCAGCCACATCTGTTATGAGCCATTTTGATACCCAAAAGCAGAGAATATTTGCCTACATTTATCAGGCACTGAGTGCAAATCAGGCTTTTTCTCCTCAATAACTCCTGGTAGAATGGGTAGATTTAAAAAAAAAAAAAAAAAAGGCAGTCAGAATTATAAAACATTTGTATTTACCACAGTTAAGGCTGAAGTACTCATTGTATTCCATGATTTTCTCTTTGAGGAATACATAAAATACAATAAAGATGCAGGGTACAAAATTAAAGGCAGCAATCTGACAGCATAATTCAAAGAATAATGAGTTAAACATCCAATATCCAGAACTGGATCTGACATATGGTAAATATTTGGGATTTGTATTCCCCCATTTTCATCACCTCACATTCAGTGCCTCGGTCCTGAAGTTTCCTTTAAATAAACTCCGGCGAATTCTTTGCACAAAACGCCCTATTCTTGACTGCTCTTTCAGCCAGAGATTGAAATGCAGATCCCAAAAATACATCAGTCACTTATTTCAACTCTAGACCTTTGAAAATCCAGATCAATTGCCTTTTGTCATCGTCTTTATATGGAGAGTAAGAAATTTCTGCTTAGCTCCATGGAAAAGCTCCCGGAGCCCTTTGGAAGAGGCGGCAGCATCGATAGTTTGAAACACCCGTGTGCTATTTCACGGGAATTTATTGACATTTTGGGAATATTCATCCATATTTTGGTATTATGAGAAAGCACAGGTGCCATATAATTTACAGCACGCACTAAGCAGCTTTCAGGTTCTGAGGTTTGCCCTAAGCTTGGGATTTCAGATCGGAAACCGTGCAAACTTCTCCCTGAAAGCAGCGCCGGGAGCCACGCTCGGCACAAACCCCCAGCTCGGATCCTCTCCGTCCCTCGGTAATGAAGTCTGGGAAAGAAATCACAGACACCCAAGTGGTTTGGCAACTGTAAGTGACAGAAGCTGAGCTAAATCCTCTGTTTACACTGGGGATTATCCGGGTGGATTGTGCGGCGCTCCCGGAGCCGGCGCTGGTCAGGGGACGCTGCTCCCCGTCCGCCCGTGGGGCAGGGCACAAAGCCCCGGCCTGGTAGGAAGTGACCCAGAAGGAGATGCCGAGCAAGGATTTACACAAAGCCAGTCTGCCTCAGAAAAACTCCATATGACCATTAACTGGCCGGCAGGGCCTGCCAGGAGGCCTAATTACAGCCCTACAGAGCCCGCTAACAAAAGCTGGAGAGCTTTAGCCCAGGGATGATCTGCTTTATACTGACTTGAGAGAGTCCATATAGAGCGAGGAAAAGAAAGAGGTTTAGCTTGGAAATTCTCCCAAGAGACAAAGCATTGTCACTCAGTCTGGAAGGCCCACATGGAACATACTTCAGATGGGCTTAAACATCCCACCCTCTCCAAATTAACATTCAACTATTGCCTGCTTAACATCTGCTCGGGCACGGCGACTCGTGGGAGGTTGTCAGAGGAGCCTAAAAAGGCTCCCTGGCACCTCAATATTAAGAAATCTAATTCAATAAATCGTGAAAATATGAATTTATAGCTGAGACCAACAACTTCTAAGGGTTTTATAAATCAAAACTCAGTTGTCTCAAAAATTAAAGTGTTTGAGTACCTCCCAATATTGCCCTGCTTAATGAGAACAAAACACTGACATTAATCTACACTTAAAAAGAAAACAAAATATTTAATGAAGTCAGCATGAATGCAGGACTTGGAGAAAAACCTCCTCAGCACTGTGTAACCTAAATACAAAAATGGCAATCTTACCCTCCTCCCCCACAGACACAGGTGAGTATTTTTTATTCTACCTCCTCTCCTAATGAGAGACCAGAGTCACAATTCCAATCTCCAAATACACCAGGGGAAAAAAATCTCAATAATAAGAGCCTTTTCTACTACTTGCTTATTTCTGCCTTTCAGAGAAAGCAGCTGCTATTTCCTAAAATAATATCTAGGTTAAATTCTAAAAGCAGGTTTTCTCAAGATCCTAAATATCTCCACAAGGGAAGTTTAGATAGGGAAATACAAACAAGGAAATCAAGAGCAGCTGGGGCTGCCCCTGGATCCCTGGCAGTGCCCAGGGACAGGCTGGACACTGGGGCTGGGAGCACCTGGGACAGTGGGAGGTGTCCCTGCCATGGCAGGGGTGGGATGGATGGGATTTAAATCCTTCCAACCCAAACCATTCCATGATTCTACAATGTCAGCAGGGATGGACCAGGAAGGGACTGTCCCCAGTGTCCCTACAACCCTTGCAGGTGATTTGGAGTCCCTGCTTTGTCTGTCCAAACCAGGGGCTCCTCCCTGGTCTTCAACACCAGATCCATGGACAATCCCTGGGAACACAGCACAGCTTCCTACTCCCACTGAGTGGGGTTAGAGCAATCCCTATAATGAGTACAGATATTCCATGAACTCATTCCCAAGCTTGGGATGAAGCCTGCACAGAGCCCTGTGCACACCAACACCAACTCACCCTCACTGAAGTACAGAGTTAATTTCAATCATATTCAAATAGAAAATCACCACAGCAGCAACAGCAATGAACCTGCTGAGCCTCAGCTCCTCAAAAAGCTGCTGAGTAATGGCTCAGCAGAAATTCATTTTTAAGTTTGAAGACTAAAAGGTGCTGATTTTGCAAGGAGTAAACACACAAAAATATATTGAAACATTTACCAACATTTCCAACCGCTTCTCACAGCAACTAAATAAAAATTAAATTTAATTGAATGAATGCAGGACTTGGGGAAGAAGGTAGGGGATGATCCCATAAATGCCTGAGACAACCAAGACTTAAATAAAGCCAAGAAGGAACTTAATTCTGTATTTTGGATTGTAAGAGACACAAAGATATTAAATCTCTTTTGATCCTTATGAACAACCTGCAGCTTCAATCTAAGATCCAGCCCTCAATGGTGGATATTTAAATTTAATAATGTCACAGACCTTTGATAAGCTTTGGAAAATTTTGGAGCCCAGGTCACGATGATGTACAACCCCCAGTTATCTTTTGTACATCTCCCAGGTGTGAAATTAAAAAATGAGATGTGATCGATGGCAGCAGAATACACAAATTGTGCTTCTGAGGTCAGGGCTGTCACATCCATTTCATAATTACATGCTTCAAAGATTTATTAAAAGTTCTGGAGAACAAGGAATGTATTGGAAGAGAGACAACGCAAAAGGCTGGATGGATTTTGGAAAAAGAAGTACATCAGCAATGTGAAGAAATTATTCTAAACAGAAGGTTTCCAAAAGGGGGAAAATAATATACATATATACACTTGCACTGATTTAAAACAATGCTAAAAATAAAAAAATTGCAAAAAAATAAACAAAACCAAAATTTTGAGAGCATAGAATAAAGCCTCAGTAGCAGCAAAAGCCAGAGGACAAACATGAGGTTTCAGTGTAAAAAACAGTTTATTTTTATTTCACTAAAGGGCTTTACTAAATGCCAGTGATGATGCAAACCAATTTAATCTTAACCTGAACTTCAAGTGAGCTACAGAGAACAGGACAGGATCTGCCAAACACAAAGGGATAAAATCCCACCTGACAGCACAAAAATGAAGCAAAGTTTTGAAGATTGTCATTTACTCACCAGCTGCCTCCAGAACCAGCTGCAGCCTGGCTTTGGCCTGTTCAGCAGGAGTCTGCAAGAGAGGATGGATCAGCTCACACCTGGTTGGACACTGGACACTCCTTGGGACATTCCCACCCTCACAGAGCTCCTGCCTCCTCCAGCCACTCCATATCCACACCAGCCAGAGAACTTCCAGACTGGAATCACTGAGGGAGGAATTATCAAGGAAATCTTCAGAACTGACCCAAAACACCATCCCCACGAGGGGCTTGTGGCACCATGACCAACCCACGCCCAGCTCCCCTCCCAGCCCTCCAACCCCAAATCCTGCCTGGCTCCTGGGTGACCCTGTTCCACACTCACACACAGCTCCACAAAACGCTCCAAAACTGGGTTTAACGTGATTAATGTGGTGAGTTTTCCACACTTTTCTCTTATCTGGGGTGATTTTTCCCTCTCCTGAAGGTATTGCTGCACATCTGTTGGCTTGAGGAGCACACTGTTGGCTGTGGCCCCACTATGCTAATCACCCCAGTGATGTTGCACTGTGTCCAATGTGTTTGCCATCCCTCTAAATGTGAAGCCACTCAAACGTTGCCACAGTTAAATTGATACACAAACCCTATTTGTCACGGAGTTCAGAAGTTGATTATTTCTGGAAGCGCCGGAGAAGTTTGGGAGGTTTCTGCTCCGCGCTAAAAACAAAACCTGACGGGAATTTTTGGTGGCGTTTTGCAGCTTAGGAAACTCTTCTCAAGAGACTAAAGGGCTGCAAAAGGGAAAATTAAATAGGAAAATAAAGACAAGAGAAGCTGTGGCTGCCCCATGATGCCTGGCAATGTCCAAGGCCAGGTTGGACACTGGGGCTTGCTTGGAGCAGCCTGGGACAGTGGAAGGTGTCCCTGCCCACAGCAGGGGATGGAATGGCATTCAAGATCCCTTCCAACCCAAACCATGCTACAATTCCATGATTTTAATTAGGCAGAGCTCTTTGCCATCAATGTCCCAAGTGGTGATGCTCTGCATGGCCTCACCACCCTCCTCTACACCCATGAGGAGAGGCTGACAATGACAGAACAATTCCATTTCTACTCCAAGAACTTTACAGACTGCTCCTTCCAATAGGAAAGAAGCTGCATTAAAATGTAATTTAAATGAAAAACCAGATTTTGGTTGTATCGAGATCTACTATTTTTAGTTCAGATTTTTGCTGTTTGCATAAACCCAGAATTACTGGGCAGAATTTATTACTATAGCTGCAATATGGATCCTACCATCAGACCTGACCACTAATCCTGGTCACAGCAAAAAATATCTTGANCATGATGCCTGGCAATGTCCAAGGCCAGGTTGGACACTGGGGCTTGCTTGGAGCAGCCTGGGACAGTGGAAGGTGTCCCTGCCCACAGCAGGGGATGGAATGGCATTCAAGATCCCTTCCAACCCAAACCATGCTACAATTCCATGATTTTAATTAGGCAGAGCTCTTTGCCATCAATGTCCCAAGTGGTGATGCTCTGCATGGCCTCACCACCCTCCTCTACACCCATGAGGAGAGGCTGACAATGACAGAACAATTCCATTTCTACTCCAAGAACTTTACAGACTGCTCCTTCCAATAGGAAAGAAGCTGCATTAAAATGTAATTTAAATGAAAAACCAGATTTTGGTTGTATCGAGATCTACTATTTTTAGTTCAGATTTTTGCTGTTTGCATAAACCCAGAATTACTGGGCAGAATTTATTACTATAGCTGCAATATGGATCCTACCATCAGACCTGACCACTAATCCTGGTCACAGCAAAAAATATCTTGAAATTTATCATAAATTATCTTCCCATTTCTTCTTCTTGCCATGAACTGATCATTGCAATCTGTTCTGCCATCTTTAGTATATCACGGGAGGAAAGGAAGGAAAAGAAAGGAAAGATCTGCTTTTTATCCAGAACCAACTTGCCCAGCTTCAGTTTCAGAGAAGCTTTACTTGGGTTTGTGGTTTCTCCATTCCATGACAGCTGTAAATTTAAAAAAATCCCACCAGGATTAGTTGAGTTCGGCAAAATTTTGCTGGACAAGAAGAGAAGGAAAAGTATTTGGTGTCAAACAGCACCTGTGCTCATGTCTGCACGTGAACAGCCCAAGTCTTTGTGCACCTCATGCATCAGGTGGGCTCTGGCATCCCAAAACACAATTTCCTATTCCTACAGCAGTTATCCCGTTCAGATATTTAACCAAAAAACCCCTGGATCCCTTCTTGATGGCCACACAACACCACTGCTCAGCACCACTGGCTGGAGAAAGATGCTCCACTGGCAGCTTTAGGATATCAGTATCCAGCACCACCACCCCCACAAGAAATTCCATGAAAGAGCAAACACCAAGCAGGCTCCAGAGGAGGAGAAGGGAAGCAACAGCAGCTGCACAAATGTCACCCCCAGCACCAAGCACGGAGTTCCACAGCCGATCCCGCTGCTCTGAGGAGCTCCAAACACCTTTTCCCACTCCTCCCATGGAGTTATGGATGTGCCCTGCTGGTGTGAGGGAGGGAAGAAGACTCACATTCTTATTTTGCTCAGCAGTCTCCCACTGGGAGCAGCCCAGGCAGCTGCTCTGGAGGCATCTTCCCCTTTGCCCTCGCCCCGGGTGTTAATTACTCCAGGGGTGCCGCTCACCCGCCCGAGAGCTCGGCACAGACACCTTCTCATCAATCAATAAGCCCTAACCAAGGAGTGAGAGGAGGATTCTGAAATAAAGGTGACTGGCTTGGCCCCAGAAAACATCTCTCCAACTGGTGGATGAGGCCAGCACTCGGAGAAAAAAGGACAGAGGGGATTTCAGCTGAAAACCACAATTAGAGCCTCAAACAAGCCGGGAGCGATGTGAGAGAACAAGCAACTATGTCCCGAGGTCAGTATTGATTTAGGGGACCATTAAGTGAAAAAATTCAGCAAGAGCCTCAGGAAACTTCAAAATGGTGAAATGATTGGTGGAGGAAACATTACCAAGAGTGATGTTGAGCAAAATAAACCCTTGTACTTTCCTTATGGTCGTAAGCATAACACAGAAGGAAAAGAATTCAAAGAGCGTAAGAGGAAAAATAAAAGTATTTCTAGTGCCAGCTGGTGAAGGAGCCCACTAAGTGTAAAAGCTGGAGAGGAATTCCCTAAAATTCCTTAACAAGCACACTGTGAAATGACCTGAGGTCATCCCCAGCAATGAATTTTACACGTGTCCAAAAGTGTCTGGTGAGACACGGGAATCCCAGCTCAGAAAAGGATGGTACTCCATAGGACACCATCAACACCCCTGTGATTAATAACAGCTTTTAACATTTCAAGCAAAAATTGGATTAGATCATTCAATTTTTAATGGCAGCTGATCTATGAAGATGCAGCACACCCTTAACTCGTCTCTTTGCAGTTCAGCCACTGCATTCCATCACTACTCCTTTCACAAATAGTTATTTTAATAAAACTACACTAAACCAGACTCACAACTTTAAATTTGGTGGGTTTGGTGCAAAAATCCCCACACAAGTTGCCTGGCACTCACAGCTCCAGGAAACAAGTGCTGAGTGTGATGGGCAGGAGAGCCATGGTTGGCTTCCCAAATATTCCATTTCAAGGGAGATTCAGCTTCTCAATTAATTAACAGACTAGAACACTTTTAATTCAGCTTTAGAACGTATTTTTAAATTATTCCAGCTATTTGGGATGAATGGTAAATGTTCTTGACAGAGGAAACAATATTAAAGTGAAAACTTGAGAACACTGAGGAAAAAAATTTGAGAAACATGAAGTTTATAAACAGAGTCCAAGTTTCTGCTGGAGCCAGCCACTGGGAATATTGTGGAGCAGAGCATGTGGCTTTTGGCAGCTCTGGAAAACTTTTATCCCAGGATTCCAGCAGTTCATGAGGCTGCAGCATTTTGAGTTGCAATGCTGCCTTTCTGAATTTTTATCACTATGGAATTTTGTACAGAAAATGGCTGATATGTGCTAAAACTTGACAGGTTCCACTCCTCTTGCTCATCCCTGACACTGCTGGGGTAAAATTTACCTGCAGGACTTTTCTGTCTCAAAACATGTGGATAAAAGCCCAACAAACTTCTGGTGATGGTGATCAATTTCCAGGGGTTTTTACACAAATATTTTCTTTTGGCATTTGATAAAGACAAATCCAATCCTCATCATTCCCAGGAAAACCTGCTACCTGAAACCATAATTCCATGTTCAACTTGCAGAGAGGACACGGTGTATCAAACCTGTTTAATGAAAATAATCAAACTCCTAATTTAAAAACAGATGAAAATTGGAAATGGAAAGTGAGGTGTGGTTGTATCCTCTGTGGATCTTCTCATCTCCCGGGGTTCAAATTCCTCTGGATGCAAGTGTAGATGGTAAAATCCAAACTATAACCAAGGAGGCAGCAAATCAACACTAACTGATAACTCCACATCAGAGCACAAATCCATCCTCCTGCTTTAACTCCAGCCTCTCATCCCTTTCCTGGGGACATTTATCCAACCTTTCCAATGCTTGATGAGCTCAAAAAAAGGTTAAGGAGAAGAGTAACAAGAAAGAGAGCAAACAAAACACACACTCCCCAGCTGTCTGAGGGGGTGGCTATCCTAAACTACTGGGAATAATTCCAAAGCAGGTCAGAAACTACAGAAAACGTTTGGAATGAATTCCAGGAAAAAGAAAAATCAGTAAGGCTGAGAATAGAAGAGAAATTCCCAAGTGGAAGCATAAGAGATGTTTCCCAGGGGAATGAGGTCTAAGAGAGGCTGTGGTTGTTTGGAATGAAGGGAATTGTTTAGCAGGGATAAATCCAGGAGGTTTGGGACTACATGGATGGAATTCAGGTGGAGGAAGAGGAGTAAAAGGACAACAAATCCCATTCAGGGACTGCCTAAGTGGTGACTTCCCTGGAGAAACTGCCACATCCCATGAGCCCACTCCTCACACACGGGGATAGCTTGGGAAGAGCAGCTGGTGTTTCCATGGAAGTGCAAAGGTGGTGATCCAAGTCCTGTGTAAGACAGGCAAACCAGTAACCAAGGCACTGAACAACCAGATCCCCCTGCTCCAGGAATCCTGTAAACTGGAACTGTGTTCCAGCGGCTGTGGGCACGTGGGAGTGACAACATCCCACCCAATTATACCAAAATCCAGGATTTGGTGGTACAGGAGACTGACAGGCCTGACCAGCTGGAGGGGTAACAGCAGCCCACAGTGGGATTAATGCAATTCCCACTGGAAGAACTCCTCTGCCACACTGCATTCCCTAAAACCAGCACCAATTCAGGAAAACCCCAGTTTGGGGTGGTGGGCAGCAAAAAGGAGACCTCAAGTGCCAGTGAGGAGAAGCACCAAGGAAGAAATCAAACAGAGGGGATGCACCTAAAATTACATTTGAATTTATTCTGTAAGTCAGGGGCCTGCCTTCACCTGCAATATTATCCATCCCACTTCCAGCAAATCCCAGCAGGAGAGAGCAACAAAGGAACCTAAGCCCAGCCAGCTTTTAAACAGAGTTTGATCAAATTATGGAAAAGATTGTAGGACAGGTTTATCATAGGAATGCTGGATTCCTTTCCTGCCATTTACTCCTCTTTGGGCAATTAAAAAAAAATAATTACCAAAGAAACTGAAAATACTTATTTGTATAAGACGACACTTCACAGGAGAATAAAATACTAAAATAAAAATAATGAAATAAAAGAAAATAATAAAATAAAACCATGGAATAAAATAATAAAATACTAAAATAAAAATAAAACCAAAGGAGATTGAGAATTTTCAGTTGTCATCTTTTCCTTATATAAGTCTTTGAGGGTGGCAAATTCCAGACTGACAGAGGAACGGTTTTCACATTAAAAACATAAAAATACAATCCCAGAGAAGAATCCCTAATCTGAATTAATAGCACAGAAATATAATAAGCACATCTGGCACTATTTGAATTAAACCCCCACGTTTTCAGACATAAATCTGTTGAAAAGATTGGATGGTAAAATTATATTTATGTCTGAGTTTTTCCTCTGATACAATTAATCAACAACACTGCTCAGGAATAGGCTACGGTAGGAGTGTCCTGACTAGATACAGATCCACCTGCTCCCAAAAAAATCATCCTAAATTTATCAAAGTGAACTACAAGGGGAGAAAAATCATGTAAAACATGGAATAATGGCAATATCTGTCCATGGAATTCACAGATGATCTTGGTATTTCCACAGAAATAAAGAATCCAGCATCAGGGATGGACTAATTAGGAAAGGGAAATCATTAATCAAAACAATGGACAGAAAAGCTGAAATTTTAATTTATGTAAAGGCCACCGAAAATATGACCAGTGATGAAGGGAAGAGTCCATCTTAATTAGACACCAACACCAGAGTGAAGGGAAAACCTGGGTATGGAATGTGGCTCCTTCAGCCAGAGCCAAGAAGAACACATGAACTTTGAGAGAAAGGACAAAAAACCCTCCCAGAGTTCTCCTCCTCCAAGACTGCCAATTTACCAAAGCTGGGAAGGAGAGAGCCAACAATGACAAGGCCCAATCCTTACATTCAGAGCCCAGTGAGGAACTAAGTTAGGCAGAACTATGAAATCCCAGCTCTGAATGGAATGTCCAAATTTCCTGCTAAAACACCACAGGATATTTGGACTCCAAGCTTTCCATCCGAGGGAATTTTCACTCAAATTTGGGATCAAAGGGACAACACCTGAAACTGTCCCCAAACACCAGCAGCACTTTGACCTGAGAGCTGAGGATTCCCAAATCCTCTCCCTCCTCTCATCCAGAACACACACGGCCACTGAAACATTTGGATTTGTTAACTTTAATTGTGGATTTTTCATTTCACTCCACTTCAGCAGGAGTCACTTCCCAGAGCACGGTGGGTTTAACCCAGGATCTCCAGAGAACCCTGCAACACCAGGTGGGTGGAAAAATCCCATCTTGTTTCCACTAAAACCAACCCAAAATGTGAGGAATAGGCAACAATGGATTGCTGGAAGCAAATCAAAGGCAGGAGGGAATGGCTGTGGCAAATAGCCCGGGTAGCTCGGGCACACGGATGGGATTTTTGGAATTTAAAGCAGTTTTTGCAACAAGAGCTCCTTTAAAAGGACCAGAAAACAACAATGTACTCATTTCAGTGAATATTCCTGAGAAAAAGCAAGGAAAAAGGCCTTCCTACTGGGAGTGGATACAGCAAAATGGATTAAACACTCATCAGAAAGAGGGAGAGTTGTAAATAAGATTTTTAAAAAAATCAATCAGTAAATCCAGGTCTTCTTAAAAGGAAAAATTCCTGGAAGTGTTAAACTTACACAGCCATAAAACTCTGCGTGGGTTCTTTAATAAGAGAGGAAATATGGATAATATTGCACTAAAGGCTAAAAAATTACCTCCCCTCTATTTATTTCCTTGCAGCCTGGAATATCATCCCTTAGATTTACATTTGCATGGAAATACAGCCACAATCACCAAAAAATTGTGATTCTGTTGCTCTCTATCAACATTCTGATAGAGAGCAACAGAACAGAGACTTTTGCATCAATGTTATATGGTCATTATTTTATAAATTCATCTATTTCTTAATTTAACATTTAAAAACTAAAGGCAGAATGACCCCCACATCTTACAAAAATTATAAAATTATTAATATTTAACTCTTAAATATGGGTTTTTATCTTTTATCACTGTTTCAAATTTCTGCTACATTATGTTGCAACAAAGACATGGGAGAATATAAAAATAGCAGCTGATAAATGAAGGTTCCGAAATGAAAATTTTTAATTAACACATCATAAACTGCTTAGGAAACAGCTCCAGCCAAGGCTGGACTGGCTGGAAAAGCAGGAGCACAACCAACAGGTAACAGGGATTAATTAACAAAAGGAGCAGTTAATACTTGTTTTACTGCTTTATTTTTTCCATTAAGAGGGGAATTTTCTCTAAATAAATTAGAATTTCTCAGAAAAAGGGAATCCCATCCCCATTTGGAATCTTTGCATTGAAATGCAGCAATTGAAAAATAATAGGAAAAAAAAAACTGAAAATGAAAAGCATTTCAAATATCACAAGGATCCAGTGGGTTCTAAATCAGCACTCAGTTTCAAAATAATCTGATAACCTACCCCAAATCACGCCTAATCACACAGGAATAAACCTGAATTTAATCAAGATTATATACTTTGAATAAAAGTGCATTTTCTCTTTGCTCTCAGAGCCAATGATCAACTCACCCCCACTGCAAAGTTTTTTGGGCTGGCACAGATTTGCTGGTTTAACTTTTCCAAAAATGACTTGTGTTTCACGCTTTTGGCTGCTTCTTCTGACAAATAAGTACAATATAAAATGTGCAGGGCAAAACATAATTATTCTGAGGAGCACCTGCATAAAACCAGGGTGCAGAGATTTGTATTTTAGGTGCAGACCACAGATAGTTGGGCAAATTTATGCTTCATCTCGGTATTGTGCCAAGATCCCTCTTCAGTATCTGCAATAAAATACATTCAGAGCAAAGATCTCCGTGCAAAATCCCCAAAAGAAGAGGAGCAAGAAGCCCCTAAAAAGATGAATTCGCCGGTGGCCTCAATAATTAGATTAAAAATCAATTACACTTCTGCCAAAGTGTTTGTTTGCTGGAGAAAACCCTCCCAGGAAATGCACTTAAACTGGGGGATAGCGAAGCAGCCACTGCCCTCCATAAAGTTCCTTTATATATTTTTCCACAATATGCACAAAACCAGAATATGAAATCAGAAACATTTTACACATTCTCATACTTCAGAGAGCACTAACAGCATTTTACTCGTCGAAAGCACTTTATCTTCATGTCTCTATAAGGCAGAGTTGGTGCATAATAATGTAATTTATATTGCCTAAATGTTATTTTGGGAGCATTGCATCATTTCTCAAACTTCATGACCTTTACAATTTTCTAAACTTTTATTTCCCTCATTATTCTGAACAGATTTCATTACATATTTTGAATGTAAACAACCCTGAATAATGATGGGCCCCATTACGTATGTACAGCTCTGACAATCGCGCGCGGGGCCGAGATGGAAACCCAGTGCATTAATTTACCTCTCATCCGCCGTAACTGCACTCCCATAAAAAGTTTTATACTCAACTCACATAAATCACGGGGAAGAAAAATGAGAAAATCTGGTGGCTAACTCATCTTCCACCATTCTGCGAAAATGAAATTCACTGAAATACCTATCAAAACTGCAATCATCAAGAGATAATGTCTTCTTAGGTCTATCTGCACTTTCCGATTTAATTTCCTCCATGCCCTTGACATCCACAGATACCATTAAGATTAAGAGCAGCGAGTAACTGAGCAGTTCTCAGATTTTGATATATGGGGCCCAGGCACTAAATGTAATATCATCATTTGAAAATTAATGCAATATTTCTTTTGTTAGTTTTTCCACTCGGAAAGCGGGATGAATACTCGGGGTTCTCGCCAGTCATTTCCCCATCAGAATGCCGTGCAATTATGAGGAGATGTGCACCTGGGCAGAGGTCACCCAAATTACTCCATCATTTAATGAGCACCGAGATCAAACCCGAGCACACTGTTGCTGCCGAGAGACGCCTCGCAGCCTGCTACATCAAATCTGATGGAATCATTAGAGTAATAAGCAGGAAAATCTGTTTGCAGATTAACCTCTGGTTTCATGCTGCTTTCATCTAATGGGGCGCTGTGGAAATCTTGTCAGCTTTTCATCAGCCACGATCAAATTACGGGAATTGCGAACAAACCGCCGGCGCGATTGGAAACAACACCCGCACGTGCCGGGGGTTTTATGCAGATGCCAGGGAAAATCACACTCTTTATATTTCAGTGTTATTTACTTCAGCTGATCACTGCTCTCCTCCGCCTGCAGAGCGGGAAGTGGGGACGCTCCCGTCGGCCTTTCCCAACTGACGGCGGAGAACGGCAGTCAAACGAATTTATGGGGTAAATATGAGCGGGGCGACAAAGGAAAGCCAAATAAAGGCACAAAGGTCACGGGGATGGAAGGTCAGGGGGTCCCCACCGCAGCCCAAGGGTGGGGGAGGCACCTCAGCCTCGGTGGTAAATGAGAGTGATCAAAGTTTACTTTTTAATAAAGACACAGAGACATTAAAGTGTTGTTTTATGTGGAGAGGCTCTGGTTTCAGAGCCTGCTGGTAATGGGAAGTGACAGGGTAGAACTCGCTTCTCTTACAAAGTTTCCACAGAATTTGTCGCCGTTGGAACAAACTGCTGCAAGCCTTTGAATATTCTGCCACGAAAACGCTCTGCCTCTGATGGTTTGATGGCACTGCTGTTGGAGTCACATCTGCAACTAACAGCAGCAAAACCTTACAACAAACACAAGTGGTTGTGCACATGAATTTAATACACACTCACTGCAGTGAGCTCTCCTCAAATCCTCGGAGCCCCTCGGCAGGAGCAGCCTGGATCTCATCCCCGTAGGCAGACAGAGCCAAACAAGCTGCTTCTTCCATGGATATTCATAAGCCATTGATCTTCTGCAGTGTGATTACCTGATATGAACCTGATCCACAGCTCCTGAAGGAGCTGGAAAGATTTCCAAGGGCCAGGCTGCTGCTGAGCCAGGGGAATGTTTGGGATGCTGACCCTGGCACAGCCAAAGGGTCTATCAGCCACTGACACCTGATGGGTTGGGGACACTGGGGGTCCCCTCTCAGTGAGGGACACAGAGCCAGAGCCAGCACTGCTCCTCAAACAGCATCTTCCAAGCTGGTGCCTCCAGCTGGACACTCAGTGGCTCTCCAGCCTATCCAAAGGGAAATCTGGAATGTCCCTGGACACAAATGTCACAAATGTCACTTCGGCCATAGGAGGAAAACCTCTCCACCCCCACCTTCACTGCCTTCCTCTCAGAATGGAACAGACAGACACAATTCAAGAGAGACAGAAGAGACAATTCAAGCCTGCAGAGCATAATTGACCAGCATGGAATTTTGCCAGGACAGCAAGATAAACATAATTACTCATATTAAGAGCGTTAATTAATTGTTTGTGAACACAAATAATTGGCTGCTTGGTTTACAGCTCGTTAGGAAGCCAAGGACTCTGCCAGACGTCGCTGTCTGGTGGCCACCCGAGGGCCAGAGAACTGTGACACCACAGGTGAGAAACCCAGAGAGCCACGAGCAGTGAGGGGCCAGCACTGCATCCAAACTCCATGGAAAACCCAGGAAATAAATACTGGCATTTAATTAAAATAAATACTTGATCAAATATTAACACCGAATAAAGGAGAAGGGTTCTTGGTTGGGGTTTGGGGGTTTTTTTTGTTGATCAGATCAAAGAAGGATGTGGACCTCAAAGCCCACCCAGTGCCCCCCCTGCCATGGCAGGGACACCTCCCACTATCCCAAGCTGCTCCAAGCCCTGTCTAGCCTGCCCTTGGGCACTGCCAGGGATCCTGGCGCAGCCCAGCTGCTCTGGGCACCCTGTGCCAGGGCCTGCCCACCCTACAGGGAGGAATTCCTTCCCAGTATTCCATCTAAACCTACTCCTTCCACTTTGAAGCCATTCCCTGTGTTCTGTCAGTCCAAACTCTTGCAAGTCCCAAACTGTAAAACACCCTTTTTTTACAGAAGGGATCCAATAACAGATTATCAAATCAAGATAAAGACTCTTAAGGTGGGAAAAACGCCCTTACAAGCATTTGGAGATGCAGGAATTAAAGCAGTAGAGCTGGAATCATGTGGTTTAAATCTTTGGAGGAATATCCCTATAATTTACTGGAGTCCAAAAAGTCTTTATGAACAAAACATTGAGGTATGGAACAGTTTCCAGCACAAATATTCCTACCCCTGGGTGCCTTGGGAAACAGTTTATTTCCTTGAGAACCCATTCCCAAGACAGATTTTGTAAGATTAAAGGGAAAACAGGAAAAAAGTCTCAAATCCAGAGGTTTTTGACAGATCTCTCAGGGAAATGTTCCCTGTCCACCATAGGGGGTGGAATGAGATCTTTAAGATCCCTTCCAAAATATCTATAAGGTCCCTTCCTGCCCAGTTCTGGGATTCTAAATACAAAGCAACAAATTAATTTAACAAAGACAATTTTACTCCAAATTACTGTGAGTTAACCCATAAAGCACTTCAGGCATCATCATTCCACAGGGAATATTTCCAGTACCCTGTGCCCTGGTCCCAGAGAAACCCTGAACACCACTGAACTCTTTTCCTGCTTCCCACCTCCCCAAGCTACTCCAAGCCCACAGAGCCTCTTCCTTCCCACTTTTTGGGAATATTTGTTGTTATAAATCAGCCCTGCAGCTCCTGCTGTGGCAGAAACCCTGATTTAGAACAAGCCCCAGCCATGGTCCATCTGTCAGGAGGGGAGCAGATTTATAATGCACGAGAAGAAATCCCAGGAAGCCTCTGGATTGCAACTCCCTGCTACCAGCAGGGCAACGAAACCTTCCTAAAATTGATTTAAGGGATTTAACTCACAAGTGAAACACCCCTGGAAGCAGCAAACAAGATGGATTTTCCAACTGCTCCGAGAACTCTGCTCTTTAGTCCATTTGATGATTCCCACACATTTCACAGGGCACCTTTAGAAAGGAGGAGCTCCTGAGAGCTGTGCCAGGACCTCCATCCCACCAGGATCTCCATCCTTCCCAACTCACCAGGATCTCCATCATTCCCAACCCACCAGGATCTCCATCATTCCCAACCCACCAGGACCTCCATCCCACCATAGTCTTCATCCTTTTCACCCCACCAGCACCTCCATCCTCTCCACCCCACCAGCACCTCCATCCTCTCCACCCCTCTGGCACTCCAAGGAGATACTGGTGCCCAAGCTCCTCCAAATCCTTCCCAAGTGATTCCCAGAACAGGAAGTAACAAGAGGAAAGCAATTCTGTCCAATGAGACCCACGATGTTTTTCACTGCACTATGGAACAGCAGGGATTATTTGGATATTCCATGAAAAAATTAAACCCTTCTCAGGATGGATGTGCCATTAATAGTGAATATTTTAATTTAATGGGATTTAATAATCACTTTACATCAACTATTTAATGTTCCACTGATTGCTGGTACCAACATGTGAGGCTCAACCAGCTTCTGACTTGTGACAAGATTTTATTTTTCCCAGTTTTGATCAACTGATGAGTTTTTAAAGCTAAGCCTGGCTTGCCATCACTTGTGGGTTTAATATGTTTACTTAAAGCAGAAATATTTTGCACCTCAATTATTATTTCCTACTGCAGCCCTGAATGGAATTTAAGTCAATCCATTATTCATAAAGCAAAGACAAGAGAAAACACAAAGCTGTGCACTTCTTTCAAAGCCTCCAAATGACTCAAACACACCATATTTATGCATGCAATATTTGATTGTGTCCCTGGCTCTTTTTTTTTTTTTTTAACTTTTTTTTTAATCACAAGTTTGTTGTTTTCAGATCAGGATATGCCAAAAATCCAACACCAAACAATTTTTGTTTATAATTAAGGCAATCATCAATCCAAGGATTGTAGTCCAGTTTATTTCATCTCGACATCAAAAAAAAGTAATTTAAAAAAATTAAAATTCCCTTGAAATGGGGAGATAAATGAAAATGTGAGTGCCTTCACATAATAACAGTAGCCTGACCCTCTGGGAAATGGTTGACTTTCTCAATTCAAGGTATTCAAAGCTCATTCAAAAGTGTTCATTTGGAATGCAGATATCAAAGATGATGCAAATGTTCAAGAGAAAATTAAAACTTACCAGATGTTCTAATCCAGCTTTGATGTTTGCATAGTCCCTGTAAGAGAAGAACAAAAGTTCTAAATAGTTGCTAAACCCTTGTCTGCAACGATTGCTGTTTAACTCTGAAATGGCAAAGCTGGGTAATTTCTCCAGTGTGTCAAATTTTTCATTCTAATACACATATTTATCTGTAACATCTGAAAAATATTGATTACCCTAATGTTCAATGACAGAATGAAACCCTCAGATGGTACCTGCCCTGAAATTGCTACATACTGTAGCAATGCCACAGGATACACATTTAAAAATCAACATTTTTAATCTAATTACCCCGCTATTCACACTAGAAAGAATCAGCCAGGCCAGGGCACGGGGCTGCTTATCAAATCCATATTTGGTGCCTCCTGGTTCTGCCCTGCCACCACTCCCAAAATGAAATGCCCTGCCCCTTTTCAAGGTGATGGAGAGAAGGAATTGTGATTAATTCCATGGCTCGTGGCAGCCATGCTGGAGCTGGGCATCCAGTCCCTGAAAGCTGCAAAAAGCACAAATGTACAGAGAGAAAATGGGAAGAATTTTACATAAAGGGAGCTGCAAAAAAACGGACCAAAGTGTCCATGTAAAAACTCTGAAAAGCAAAAATTCAGTGGAAAAATTTATCTTTAACATATCCTGCTATGGAAAAAAAAAGATGAAATCCAATGGAAAACAAATTTAAAATTCCCCAAAATCCCAACCCACTGGACAAGGAGATGGTTCCTGCTTCCATCAGCTCCAGGTTCTGCCTAATGCCAAAATCCCCTCTTGAAAGGTGGGTCATTCCCACAGCCAACAAGGAGACACCAGCCCATGAGGACTGCATGGAACCAGTTAACAATACAGTAGTACTAATTACTAGTACTAAAATTGCTAATTATTTATCATTTCCTAAAGCTTTTCCAAAAGTCTGCTATGCAGTTTTCTCATTTAAATGCCATTAATGAAAAAAAAGGAAAAAAGTACTTTTACTGTTTGACTTTGAAAGAAGAATTTATTTTTCTCAGCCCTACAGGATTTATCCTAAATTAATAAAAAAATTGAGACTGGAGGAGGATCCAGGGAGAGCTCAGAGCCCCTTGCAGGGCCCAAAGGGGCTCCAGGAGAGCTGGAGAGGGACTGGGGATAAGGGAAGGAGGGACAGGACACAGGGAATGGCTCCCAGTGCCAGAGGGCAAGGATGGATGGGAGACTGGGAATTGGGAATTCCTGGCTGGGCTGGAATTCCCAGAGCAGCTGGGGCTGCCCCTGGATCCCTGGCAGTGCCCAAGGCCAGGCTGGACACTGGGGCTTGGGGCACCTGGGACAGTGGGAGGTGTCCCTGCCATGGCAGGGGTGGGAATGAAATGATCTTTAAGTTCCTTCCCACCCAAAGCATTCCATGATTCCATGATCCCTTCTGGAGGTCCCTCCTGGCCCTTGGAGGTTGAGTTGCTTTGGGACAGGGATGCAGGGCAGGGCTGGAGGAGCTCCCAGGCCAGCCCCATCCCTGCCATCAATATCTGTGCACCTCCCTCAGCCTGTGCTGAAAGCAGCCCTAATTCAATTCCAGGCCTCAAAACTGATAAAAAAGGTCCTGAAGTGGAAAATGTGAGGAGATTATTGGCAAATGAATAAAGATTTGTATCGACCCAACGCACGGGAGCAGAGCAGGGCTTGGTGGGGCTGTTTTTTAATCATGCCCTGTCTCAAACCTTCTGGGAACAGCGAGTTTCCCTTCCCCTCCTGCAGCACATCGATTCCTGAATTAGGCTGCAATATTAAATAATTAATATACTTGCCATGATTGATGTTTTGCATTAGTTGAATATTAGGTTATCAATCAAAATCCACTTGGTTTAATGTAATAATATTGAAAAAGTGTCACGGGCTGTTCAGCCAATTTGTAGTTGAGGCAGCCCAGACAGGAATATTGGTGTAACACAAGGCCCTAACGCAGGAAATGCACTGCTGGAACATCCATAAGGAAAACATTATCAAACTAACCAGGACAAGGCTGAGCTTGTCCTAAATAAACCTTGGGGCACCTGTCACTTCCAATGAAAACCTCTTCCCAGCCTGAGGCTGCTGGGCATCAATCAGCCAGGCTATGGCAGGGTTTTATCTTTTAGTTAGCCAACAGATTATATCAGAGATCTTATACAATTATATTCTGCATCCTATTCTATATTACATTATATATACCATAAATTATATTACATAATTAGCCTTATATTTCTATAATTATACCTCATAATTATATATTTAAAATACATACTATAAATTACACTATAAAATTTGTTGTATTTGCAGAATTATGTGAAACAATCCCATATTTAAATTATATTATTTGTATAATAAATTATACAAATAAGGCTCCCATTAAGACTGTATTTCATATGTTGTTTTAGGCACAATCAGATCTATGGCCACGGCTCAGTCTCCCACATAGCCTTAAGTGCCTGCAGAATTTCAAACCATTAAACACCACAAATAAAAGCCAGGAGCAGCTTTATGCACATCCAACATTCCAAAGCTCACAACATAAAAGAAACCATCAAGTTGAATTAATTTGGTATCATTACCAGGTAATTATGTTTTACTCCATTTCATACCCCAAAGTTCCCAATATATTTGCTTTTCATACCATCTCCAGTGCAGCACCTTAACTTCTTTGGTTCATTAGCAAGTTTGATTTAATTCCTGAGACTTCCTTTTTTCTACCAGAGAAGCTTTGGAAGTTTTCCCCACTGCAGCCAAGGATTTGCAGTAAAACACCACTCGACATGCACACATTTAAAGTCATCCATTAAACCCAGGAAATATCATACTCAGGTTCATCCAAACATTTCAGCAATGCCAGGGGAAAAAATTCCAGCTCCATCTGAATCCTGGTCATCAGGGACCTGTAGCAAGAAGCTGGGAATTCAATTAAGGAAGTTCCATCCCTGCCCATGGCAGGGGGTGGAACTGGAGGAATTTTAAGGTCCCTTCCAATCCAAACCATTCTGGGATTCTCCAGGTTTTGCCAGGTTTGGGATCACTTAAACCCACAGTAACTAATTGAAATGGTGTAACCTTCCTTTGCCCGTAAATTAAATTAAAAATATTCCCTAGCACTTGCTGAAATCATGATTTTAACCTGGAATATATTCATGTTCCTAAAAATACTCCCTGTATCAAACTAATCATTAATCAAGGGAGTTGAAAAATGTGCACTACCCTCAAAATATCCCATTTAGGTATTACACAACAGCTTAAGATTTCACATATAGTGTACTTCCCAGGGAATTTACAGCAGTTCCACCCAAGACCTGAAGAACCAATACATAGTTAATTAATAGCTAATAACAGTCTTTGCCATAGATTTTGGGTGAGAAGCCATAGGCTGCAGGATAATCCTAGGGGTTATTTATAGCTGCATGGACATGACAGGAAAATTCAGGTCAAAGGGGCTTTTGGAGGGTGCAGAGTTCCTGAGAAGAGAATTACATTTCCATGTGATCACACAACTTTATCTCTACCTCAGGATACCCCAAGATGAGACAATGCTGCACTTGTCATTTTTTGCTGCTCTTTCCAATCTTTCCTGCACAACAAACTCATCAAGAAGAGCAAGTGGTTTGGGAATCTCACATCCTGACAGGAAAAGCATCCATTATATTCTTTTGAAGTGTACAATGCTATTCTGTTCTTACCAAGCACCAACTTCAAATGATCTGGAGCTGATCCTGGAGTGTGAAGACTCCAAACCTGGTGGTCTTGGCCCCAGTGGATCACTTCAATCATCCACATGATTTATCTCAGGAAAAACCAGTTGGAAGTTTGGCCAATTACTAATAAATTTAAATGCAACAAAGACCCCAAGATGATCCTATGAAGGTCACTTAGCAGAAGCAGGAGGAAAAGCCAAAGTCAGCCCCCACACAAACACACTGGAATAACTTGGAACTGCCAAGGAACTCTGTGGAATATAATGCAAACCAAATAGAATCATGCTAAAACCAGGACATTAAACAGGACACAAGGTGAAACAATTTCCATAATATGTTATCTTAGAAAGAAGGAAAATCAGTACCCAAGAGACCTTATCAAATATTCAACAGGGAGAAATATATAATAACCCTGGCTCAGAGAGTAAAATCCAAGATTTTATGCAATATCAATACTGAAACTAAACAGAGAGGGAAAACTCCAAAATACAGTGTTGATAAAAGCAGTATTTTCAAACAGACCCTACAAAAATACTGCATTTCTTTGAATGTATTTCTCAGGCAAACAAGAGACAAAACAACTACCCAAAATCTGATTTTGCTTTACAGAGGCTTCAGGTCAGGTATGAAAACCCCATAAATCACAAGACATAAAGCAACCACCCAAAATCTCCTGGTTTTGTTTCATGGGAGCATCAGGTCAGGTATGAAAATTCCATAAATCGTAAGAGACAAAAAAACCGCCCAAAGCCTCCTGGTTTTGTTTCAGGGAGGCCTCAGGTCAGGTGTGAAAATGCCATAAGTGACCAAAGCTGATTCCTCTGTCCTGGTTGCCTTAAAGCCACTCCTCAGCTCAACCTGGTGATTCCAAGGACATCACAATATGCAAGTCCTTGGAGTTTTCCTACTTGGAGTGGGGTTTGGTTGGCTTTTCCCTGGTTCTTCCCTGGTTTTGGCTGGGCTGGGTGGGATTTCTCCTCCTCCTGTTCCCCTCACCATGAATGAAATCTTGCTCCTCCCTGTTTGCATTCCCAGCAAACACAAGCAATTAAACATCAGGCTCTGGAATGTCACCGTCCCTGTTAACCAGCCTTAAATAAATTAGACAACTTTGGCCTGGTTTACCTTCTCTGTAATATTATTTAGTAGATATTCAATTAAAACACATCCTGTAGGTGAAAGTGTAGGAAAACATTTCCATAATGGACATCAGTGGCAGTCGGAAGTGCTGCTAATTAGCCCCAAAGAACAAACCAGATTACAGAAGCAGCAGCAGGCCCGGCAGTGGAAATGCCCACAAGGCTGGGCTGAATATTAAACAAAGCCCAGCAAGTTCCAGTCTTGGGAAGCTCAACTATGGGAAAAACTCTCTGGACTGGTAGAGAGTGTTACAGGTTAATGAGGAACATAGAGGGAGAGCACAATAATTATCATACCCAACACCTCCCCATCTGGGTTGGGATGGCTGCAGAATATCAACACAGCACCGAGCTGCCACTAATTACACCTGTGCTGCCATTAGCAGAGCCTGAGCAGAAATATTGGAAACGTGAGCTTTTCCTCTGCTCCTGGTACTGAGGAATATTAAATGCAAGTGTAAGTCAGGGAGGAAATTTAAATGTTCTAAGCACTAAAACAATTTGAGTACAATCAATTTTCCATTTGCTGAAAGCTTCTAAATCCCCCTCATTCACCCAATTACTACTGTACTTAACCTAATGAAATTTTATTCTGCGGGAACAATACTATTCTTAAACAAATTCTTGAAAAAAATATAAGATTAAAAACTTCGAGACAAAGAATAAACTCCTAGAGAAAAGATGCAAATAAAATTACTATCATAATCTTTTGTTTTTTATTTGCAAGTAGAAGAGTGAAGAGAAACAAAAGCATGGAACATAGCATCTGTCATATCAGAATATAAAAAGATGATCCTGGCACCAAATGAAAAAGCTCTAATTCATTTGCAAATCAAGCCTGCCAGTTCTATTTCAAGCTGGCGGTAACTGTCAAGAGTTAACAAGATAATCACTTTCAATCCTGCCTTCAATGGTACATTACACTGTTATTCCATTCAATAAGGCCCTTCTTTGGGGCACTGGATGAATGGTTTTCATTTCGAACTCACACAAAAAGTTGCAGAAAAAAAAAATCCATGGGGCTTAAGAAAGAAATCCCTTTATGGGCATTTATCTGCCGGCACTTGCTTTTAGGCAAAATGAGATATTTGGATACATTGGTGTCCATTCACTTCCTCTATTCCTTCAGGCCCTCAGTCTGGTGATAAAAAAAAAAAAAAACCCACAAGGAAACCTCAAGCCTGTTTAGTTTGGGGTTGGTTTTTTTTAAACTCTCTATGCACATTAAACAAGTTCTGCAATAATCTTTGGTAAATGCTTCACACCACACTGAAACGACATCGTGTTTGAACGGCTCCATCTTTGTCTAAATTCATTATAAACTGCTCAAAAAATAGTAAATGCTCATGAAAATTGTGCTTAGGGAAACATTTGCCAGTTGTTCATTAAATATTCAGTAAAAATAAAGTTACCAATTAAAGGCTCTCTGCCCAGGAAACAAGGCAACCTCCAATTTATCCGAATTAATCATTTGTAATTCTTTTCTAAGACTGTGCCATGAATTCTTCCCAAGAGGAGAAAATCTTGTAGAAGTTTGTTAAGTATTTTAAACTTATTTGCTGGCACACAACTTTCCACTAAGACCTGTGAATAAAACTCTTCAAGCTTTTGCTTAGTGCTCAAAATTCACATTACAAGACACAGCCTTGGTTCCATTGCACAGATCTCATTCTATTACTGCATATTCATATTTGAAGGTTGGGATTTATGATCTTAGAGATTTTTTCCAACCTTAAGGATTCTACAGTGGCAATTTAAAGCTTCTATACTGACTTAAGAAACAAATTACTCTTTTTTTTCCCCAAGTTTTTCCTTCTTTCTTTAATCCCCATCAATCTCAGTTCAGAGAACAAAACTAAATTTATATTTAATATCTGAACTGAGCTCAGCTTATCCAACCGATAACCAATAAAGAGCTGTGCATACCTTTTATTTATTTTATTAATTTAAAAATCCCTTTCCTCAAACCCAGGGACCCACCTCACCCATCACTTCTTATTCTATTTGCACAACTCAGATTTTTGATTATTTCCCTAACCCATCAATAGAAGTCAGACAACTTCTTCCCCACCCTTCTCATGCAAATGTTCCTTTCTATTCAGGCTTTCTTTTATGGAAAATCTAAACACCACAAGTTACGGCTTCATTTTTGTTCTTTGCACTTCACAAGTCCTTCAAAGCCTCTAAACACAAAGATGTTCTTATAATTAAAAAAATACTTTAACAAACCCAAACCCTAAATGCCTCTATCTATGAAGTACTAGGATACAGCTGGTTCTGTTGCCCTACTGCCCCTCTGTACCAAAAAGAAAGAAACAAAAATAAAAATTAATTTAAAATTCACACAATTCTGAAGGATTTTGAAAGAGCACAAGATGTTGCACTTAGAATAGAAATTAAGAAGTGACAGATTTCAAACAGCAGGTCAGGCCTTTAAGGAAGATGAATAAAGTCCAAAAAAACTCAGGAGAAGTTTGGGATGTGCTCTCTAGCCAGCAGCAGGAAGGCTCCAACACTGTTGAAAAATAAACAACTGATGAAAAAAACAACAGGGAACCAACAACCAACTCATCTCCACAGCTCAGGGAAGGACCAGGACCACCCAGCAATCCTTGGACGCACAGATTTTAGGACCAAAGACTAAAAAGAGGTTCCCAATATCCCTGAAGAGGAGAGCAGCCCTTTGGGAATCATGGTCAAGTTCAGCTGAGCCCCACAAATTCCCACTCTGCTGGAATTCCAGCTCTTGGGAATGCATTTGATCCCATTTTGGCACCCTGAAAAAAACCCTCGTGGGTTTTTAGGCATCCCTGCTGGGAGGGACAAAGCCCCAGTGTGGAGATGCTGCTGCAGTGCTGAGCTGTGCTGAGCTGTGATTGTGGTTTCATTCCTCTCCCTCCTTCCACCAGCCCGGGCTGATCTCAGGATATTCTCAGAATGTCTCAGATATGTCACACAGGCCCAGCTTTTCATTCCTACACAAGACAAGGATTGCCCTATTCCTGAACAGAGCAAACTCACTCAATCTGAGAATATTTCATCTCCTCACCTACCTCAGCTCTTTTGGTCAGAAGATATTTGAATTTCAGGCTTTCCTTCACAATTAAACTTTTTTTTTTTTTTCATCTCAACTTGATGTAGCTCTAAGGAAAACCTTTGGAAGTGTCTGGGTCTCTCCAAGATGGTCATTCCAAGCAGCCCAGTCTAATTTCCAGTAAGGAAGGAAGTTGTATCTTCCAACAACTTCCATGCTGGGCTGTGTTGCAAGACAAATTTATAAAATTTTAAAAGGGAGAGCTAAAGTTGTTCAAGCTTGAGGGGGAATTCCTCAAGTTCCTTGGCCACAAATGAAGAGGAAGAAATAATATTTCCTCAAAATGAAATAAAAACAGAAACTGATTGCAAGTCTCAAACACATCTGACCAAACCCAAGCCTAAGAGACAGTGATAAAAATAACCTGGAAATGCTTGAAATTAATAAAAAACATGAGGGGAAAAAAATCAAGTCAAATTAAAACCAGCTACTTGGAGCTCATGAAGGAGAGGAGATGGACAGGGATCACTGAAGTCCTCACCTTGGTTTTCACAGGATTCAGCCCACAACGAGGCTGGGCACCTTTGGGACAGGGCTGAAAACACAGACACAGGCTGGAGTTTGATGTCCAACACAGCGTGGTGAGAACAAGCAAAGATCTGCAAATTCCCCTAAATCACAATTTGTATTTTTGGTAGAAAATCTGACAGCCTAAAAAAACCCCAAAAGCACCATGCAGAGCTGCATGAGCTCTTCATGCTCCTTGAGTTGCACCAGAACCTCCTTCAGGCTTCCCATTCCACCAATTACTAAATCTGAACTTCTTACACACCACATTGGCCTTACTCATTTCACTCTCTTGCTCTCAATAATTTCCTTTTAACCTTTTCCTGCCATGAAAAATGAACACCATCTGTTTTCTTTGGCATTTCTCATTCCCAGAACCTCCCAGAGTAAGTGTCCAGTGGAAACAGAGAGCAGGAATGGCTTTGCAGGGTGGAACAAACTCCCAGGAAAGTGCCAGGCCAACATCTAGACCAGGAATCCCAAAATCCCAGAATGGTTTGGGTTGGAAGGGACCTTAAAACCCATCCCATTCCAGACCCCCACCACAGGCAGGGACACCTTCCCCCAGAATCTCCCAAAAGCATTTCGTCTTCTGGCGTTTCTTCAATGAAATCAGAATAATTAGTGTTGCACATTACTGATTATCTACCAAAATGAGACCAAAAAAAGACAAAAATATAAGACATCTCTCGTTCTACAGCCAAGACTTCCTTCAAAGGTTGTTTTTATAGCATAGAGAGAAGAGATTCCTGAAGGAATTGAGCACCATAAACATGGCAGGCTCCAAGGAAACTTGGATCTTAAGGAATTTGGAGGTTGATGGTTAAAACCAGCACCTCCTGTTGTACCTGCAAATCTTGGAGGTGAAGTGAAATATTCTATTTAAAATAAAAGGCCAAGGAAGTGGCCAGATCCTCCCAGGGCAGCACTTGCCAGAGGATACTCAGCCCCTACAAAAGACCTGGCAATGTGGATGATCCAGCTGACACCAGTGGGAAGAATCCCAAATGTGCAAAGGACCAGGGGAATACTCCCCAAACACCTCGAGTTCCAAACCCACCCAGTAAACTGGAGCCAAATTTTTGTGTCTCCTCCAGCACTCCCCCAGCTGCTGCTCAGGAGGGACCTCCTGGAATCACTGATGTTGGAAAAGATCTCCAAGACCATCAAGTCCAGCCTTTGATCAAATCCTGCAATTAAATCAGGTTATGAAATGTAAAATCCAATTTTTTGACCACTCCAGGGCTGCCCTGGACAGCCCCTGCCAGTGCTGAACCAATCCTTCAGGGAGGAAATCCTTCCCCACGTCCAACCTGAACCTCCCCTGGCTCTCACTAAGGTTGAAAAATATCTCCAAAAATCACTGAGTCAACCATTCCTGAGCCACTGCAGACTGATGCTCTAGGACAAGCCCAAAGTGGTGCTGCTTTACATTAAAATGCTTATTTTTACCTCAAATTTCAAGGTGGTGACCTCAGCCAGCCCAGAGTCAGCTGAGCTCATGGGTGAATTGAGCTTTTATCATTTCTGAAGGGAGGAGCAGCTAAAAACCCCTTTGTCAACTGAAAATTCTGCCTCTCTATGATGCTCCCAGGATTGAGGATTTTCCCTATTACAACACTCTTCATATTTGTCTTATTTCCTTCTCTTTGGGAAATGCATCCAGACAGTCTCACCAATGTAAATCAGAACCTGCCTTTTTGCTAACTGCTGGTGGAAGAATGTGGTAGAGAACATTGGAATACTTGTGGCTGAAAGGGATTAAAAGAAAACAATAATTTAACAAATAAATTAAATTTAAAAAGTCATAATTTAGAATGAAAGTGCAAAATAGGGGACTGATCTCCATAAACAGCACCTTGATATTGCTGAAAAAAAAAACCTTATATATTGGCTTTTCACCCAGTTTCAGTTTGGGCTGAAAGCTGCAATTTCAACAAACAAAATTATTGTGTCTTGCAAAGAAGTGCCACAAAGGGGTGTCCCCAGAAGGTGGAACTGGAACAGTTCCAAGCAGCCAAACACATCCATGGGCTCAGCACAAAGCTCAGGACTTTCACACAAAGGCAGCACAGGATAAGCCACTGCTTAACTTCCTGTCCAAGCAAGATGTTGCAAAGTTACATCAACATTCTTAAAATAATTTTCAGGCCTTGAAACAGGTCAGCATGTTCCAGAAACATAAATAAATAATATATAAAATAGAGATATTTAAAAAATCCCTTTCCTCTGGTAATCATGGCTTCAGTCAACCAGGTNGTACCTAAGTACAAAAGGATAAAACAGTTTAGTTGCCTCTAGATGTACTTTTTTTGCCCAGGAGCAGAAATCCAGCACAGCCAGCAGCTGGAGTNCAGCATTTGGGTGAGTAATTTTTACACCAGTACCAAAAGCAGAGAATGGAAGAATCAAGTGAAGAAATTTTAAAACTTTACTTTAAAATAATAATAATAATACATTATTAATTAAATAATAATTTCTTATTATTATTAAACAATAAATAATAATTTTGAAAACTTTGTACCTAAGTACAAAAGGATAAAACAGTTTAGTTGCCTCTAGATGTACTTTTTTTGCCCAGCAGCAGAAATCCAGCACAGCCAACAGCTGGAGTGAACAACATTCAAACTGCAGGTGAAATGGGGGAAATCATTTCAGCTATGGGGTAAAACATGCAAACTCTGCTTCATGTCTGGGATTCAAGGCAGGCCCTTCCTTGAACATCTGTAATGACAGAAGCTGCACAAACCAAAGGTAAGAACAGCAGAAAAGTGTCCAGTCTTTGTACATACAACACAGCCTAGCAGCTGGTACTTGGTATACTACAAAAGGACCAAAAATAACTTTAAAAATTAATAAATTGGTCTTCTTAAACACTTTTTCCCATTCTGCACCTGGCATTTACATCACCAGGTAACAAGGAAGGCTGAAATCAGCACATTCTGAAGCATCTCCTGCACTTGCAGGATGTCACAGACCTGATTGGGGAATGACAAAAAGCCAAGTGCTCAGAAATATTTGAGAAGCTGTAATAACCCAGCACCAGATAAACATTTTTTTAAGAAATTAAAACACAGCCCCCAGAGTCAGAGCCAGGGGAATTCGCTATCTCTTGGACGTGGAATTGATCTGAATGCAATTACTTTATTCTTTTCAGCTCTGTTTGACTTTGAACTAAACATCAATTAATGCACAAACAAGATCTGTTAACTCCAATACTGATTTTTCCATAAAAGATGTGAAGCAAATTCATTGGCCTTCACTGAATGGCTTTGAGCAATCGCAACCATCACCCGGGCAAGCTCAACTTCATTTTCCAGTGGTCACTTAAACCCTTAATTCTCACGACAAAACTCCCTCAGCCTCAGGTTTAAACCCCTGAAATTAGCAAACAAGACATCACATAATGTATGCTCCAAAGCTGGGACCTTCCAGTGCTTCAGCTGCAAGGCAGCCATTGAGCCATGGCCAATAGAAGCTCATTTGAATAATCAATATGACAACCTTATTTTTCTAATGCAAACAGGATTGCTACAGTAAGGTGTCTCACTGCCACATCACAGTCATGGCCTCTTTTAACCCCTAATTAGATTTAGGCGATTATCCCTGCTCTTCCTTACAAGTGTACAGCCTGGATAAGGGATGACAAAAGCTATCTGCCACTTCCTCAGCCCTTGCAGGCTGCAGGTTATGCAGGGAGATACAGGGGAAGATCAGCAAACAATTGTTATTCATATCATCTCCAGTTTGGAGATAGTCACAGTTTGCCATCCGTGCTGAGGGAAAATAGCCCAGAGCATTAGGTAAATGCAAAACCCCTAAGAACATCGGGGTTACACAGATGGAAATTCAAGGTGATGTTGGGGAATTATGTTTAATTCAAATTGGTTATCACAAAGAGAACTATGGAGCCGTGGTTTTGTGCCTCACACAGGAAACCCTGCCTTTTCAAGAGATTTCTGTGCATTGTCTGGTGGTGTGTAACATTTTACATGGCTGTTTTTATCAAAATTAAAGGGAAAAAAAGAAAGAAATCAAACTTAGAAACAGCAATCCCAAAAGAATTACATTGCTCAACAAAGTCCGAGCAGACAGAGAAGATCTATTACAGAAATGTAATCACATTTCATTTACAAGAACTCTTATCTCAAGCACTTAAACATAACATTTAAACAGTTTTCCATTTTATTGTGCTCAGTATTGAAGCTAATAAGATAGAAAAGTATAATCACGTTAGCAACATTTCTATTGCATTACATAAACACAGCACGAGATTAAAGGCAGAGCAGGGGGAAGGCAGTGCCTGGAAAACTGAGCCCTGGATTTCTGCTGGCAGACAGGAACATCACTGGGATCATGTGTGAAAACTGCCACGCTGAAATTGGATCATGGGTTCCCAAAATGGCCCTTCCCAGACTGACTGAAAAAGGGATTGCACCACATTTTCTCCATATGGGAAGGTGTTTTGGAGCAGAAGTACTGGCTCTTACTAGAAAGATCATTTAACCAAGACCAGTAAAATGTTCAGAATTGCTAAAAAACCCACTTGGACAGAGCTTTGAAAAGCACTGAAGGGGAATATATTTTAACAATATTGCATAAGTTGTGATGAACCCCTTACCAGCAATGCTCGAAGCAGCTCCAATGCAACCCCTGCACTGGGGCTTCATTTCCATGGGGGAATCTCTGCAGCTCTTCCCAGATTCCTGCTCCATGCCCAGCCCAGGGTGGGCCAGGCTGGGAGGGACCACTGGGCTCACCTGGTGCCACCCCCTGCTCCAGCAGGGCTATCCCAGGGCACGGCTCTGGAATTTTCCCTGGGAGACTCCACAGCCTCTCTGGTGCAGGGGGAATTCCCTGGGATCAGTCCCTGCCCCTTCCTCTGGTGCCACTGCTGGGCCCTGCTCCAAACCTGGCTCCAAAACTTACAGAGGAGGAAAAGAAACAACCAACCACAGAGAGGAGAAGGCTCCAGGGAGAGCTCAGAGCCCCTTCTGGATCCTAAAGGGGCTCCAGGAGAGCTGGAGAGGGACTGGGGACAAGGGATGGAGGGACAGGACACAGGGAATGGCTCCCACTGCCAGAGGGATGGATGGGATACTGGGAACTGGGAACTCCTGGCTGGGCTGGAATTCCCAGAGCAGCTGGGGCTGCCCCTGCATCCCTGGAAGTGTCCAAGGCCAGGCTGGACATTGGAGCTTGGAACAAATAAATTTTTCAAGCCCTAGAAAAATTTATCAGAAAAGAATTCCTCCCCCATAGCAACATGAGAAACACAACCTAAAAACAAGGCACAAACCATAATTTCTGAAAATTTTTCTCTGCACTGTAGTTTATTCTATCTAAAACCTACAGCATATAAAATTTTGAGCCTGTAACATCAAGACCTAATTATCCACTATCCATTTACTGAGTTATTGTAGTCTGAATGTTTAAAAAAGGAAAAAAGCAGCATAATTATTAAAATTATCTTTAAAGCTCATGGAAAGAGTTTCCAACAAGCTCTGGGGCCTAAAGCTTGCTTTGTTTTTTTAAATAAATTAATTGAGGGACTTCAATCTTTTGTCCTCCTCAATAAAAAGCACATTGTGACCTTTTAAATCAGATTTAGTGGCTCTCACTCCACATAAACCCCTTCCTTCTCCCCTCTTCATGCTCCTGACTCACAGGGGACCTGTAAATTAACTCCCAGCAGAAACTGCCTCTGCAACATTATCCAAAACTTCACCCAGGTTTTTTTTAATACTGTTTAACGTGGTCAGGAAATAAAGGCAGAGCAAAGGAGGAAATAAAAAGGAAAAAGGGAGATGGCAGAGGCACATGAAGCCTTCTCACCCCTGGCCCTGCATTCCCCATTCCTGTGCTGAACACTCTCCCAGAAATCCATTGTCTGCATTTCCCTGATATTTTTCAAAGCACAAGCAATGCCCACCTGACAATAATCAATGGAAAACCCCCTTTTCCCTCTTGGACACAGCATGATCCCATTAAGCAGCCTCAAAAGATTCTGATCTGAGCAGCCAAGGCAGACCTTCCTGATCAATTCCTTAATCCATGTGGAGAGAATGCACTGATCCTGCTGCTTCAATTTCAGCCCAGGAAAAATCATTCCCAACATAATTCACCATTTCATGGGCCTTGTATTACAAGAACTTCAGCTGCTGGGAGCAGCTGAGGAACGAGGCAGGATCCAGGAGAATCCAAGATGTTCCCTCTGGGTCCCTCCATTCCTCCTCTGGAAGGCACACAAGGCATTTCCCAGCCCTGTCTTTTATGGATATTTGAAGGTGTTGGTTTTTACACTGTAAATAATGTAAAAATCAATGGCTGGAGTGGAAGTCATTCCCAGAATTTTCTCCCAGAAAAAGTGCAATGCATCAGGTTGCCATAATCTAAAAAAAAAAAAAATCTAAAAAAAGGGAATAAACCCAACACAATGCTGAATTATTGTCACAAGGACCACTGTGCCCCATGGGCTGATGGGGAACATCACCCCATCCTGCTGGGGAACTGAAGGAGCTTCATTCCAAGAAGGGATCAGGGGATTCTCAATGAACAGAGAAGGACATGAAGGTCAAGAGCAGCCTCTGCATCTGGAAATCTCCTATGGGAACCAGACCCAGAAGTTCCCAGAATGGAAAATTTGGGTTGGCCAGTCTCTTCTCCATGGGAAGACCCAAGAGCCTTCCCTCTCCAATGGAAAATTACTCCAATCAAAGGGTGTGGAAGCAGAAAAATGGAAGCACAGGTTATCTGTAGGGTTTTACTCCTACTGAGTAGGAACAACCTGCTCTGCACACAACTGGGAGGTGCCAAGGATGAAACCAGAGCCTGGAAGTACATCATAAAATCACAGAGAGATTTGGGCTGGAAGGGACATTAAATCCCCCCCAGTGCCACCCCTGCCATGGCAGGGACACCTGCCTCTGCCCCAGGCTGCTCCCAGCCCCAGTGTCCAGCCTGGCCTTGGGCACTGCCAGGGATCCAGGGGCAGCCACAGCTGCTCTGGGCACCCTGTGCCAGGGCCTGCCCACCCTCCCAGCCAGGAATTCTTTCCCAATATCCAATCTACATACCTCTTCTCTTAATTTAAAACTATTCCCTCGTGTCCTACCACTGATCAACAATTTAGATTATTTCATTTCAGTTTGTCACATTATTTTATAATCCCAAACAACAGAAAGGTCCAAAATTAGACCAGGATTAGAAATGCTTCCTCCTAACAAAGACTCCCCTTCCCTTCCTAATCAAAGCCATGGATGGTTTATAATCTCCATAGCAGGTAAGCTCATTCCAGAAAAAGCATTCCCAATCCAAAATATGAGGTGCAACAGCGAGTTTAATATTTTAATGTGAATTTCAAATATCTTTCAGATGGGCTATTTGTGACCTGCCCCTCCTCTGCCTGCTCTGAGGAGCAGTTTGCTGGTTTGGGGCTGGGTTTTCCCTAAATCCTTGCTGGGGACTGGTGGTTTTAGTAGCAGGATGCAGGAGCAGGGTGCAGGGTGAGGTGATTACTGTATCTCTGCTGTTCAGTATCTGCAGGGTGTCTCAGTGCCTCTCCAACTCCTTAAACCCAGTAAAGAGATTACAGCTCACACTAACTGGATTTGCACAGCTCTGGATCATTCAGTTTGGATTCCTCCTGCCCAGATTAAGGGAGGCCATTAAAACAATAGTCAGCTGCTCTCCCAGCACAAGGTGTCCCAGGGAAAAAAAAAACAAACCAAAAGTCCATGTTTACATTCAGAGCGTGTGTGTGTTTGGACATGTGGGCAAACAAAACCCTCCTTCAGCAGGAATACTCCCCGTTCAGGGAATGATTCCACCCAAAACCCAGGATAATGCAAATTATATAGTTATAAAAGGACAATCATGGTGGCTGGCAGTTTTAAGGAGCGGATAGTTTGGAAAATTTTAAACAGCTTAAAAGAATGTGTGTCTTTGAAGATACTGCCTTCAAATGCATTCCAAAACCTATTTCTGGAAATAGGGAGAAATATAATTCCCTCAACATAGTCCATGAATTTAGCAGGGAAGCTCATTTGACAGCCATCACTAACTGACAGTCTGAACTACAGAATATGAACACAAAACTTAGATTTTTGTACTTAGCACAAAAAGTACTTAATGAATGAAAATGAAATGGTTACTCTGAACTAAAGTCTATTTCTTTTCCAGAGCCAGTGGTTCCCCAGCACCTCCTGCACAGTTTTGCTCCACAGCTTACACACGTGTCCCATCCACACTGGCTTTTCCAGCTGTCTGGGAGTGAAAGGAAAAGAAATCATCCCATATGCTGCTGCCTATTAAATAAATGGCCAGTCTTTTGAGTCCTAAAAGGGGATTTTTAGCAAACAAAAAGAAAAACAAGGCCAACACAGCTTAGACAACAATAGCAACAAATCTCGGTCAAAGGCAAGTGACCCTCGAGCTGCTCTGGGCATATGGAGGTCTCAGTCCTTTTCAGAAAAAACCCTTCCTCTGCTTCCCATTAGCCTTTGGCTGACTTACTGGGAGGAAACTGTCCTGGTTTGGCCTCTCAGCTGCTTCCTTCTGCCTCCCAGCACCCGCAGCTCTGCCAGCAGAGCTCTGAGACTCCTCACCCGTCACTCCCTGGGTGCTCTCAGGATCCTTCCCCTGAGCACTGCAGGGGAACCAACCCAAGCTGCTCAGCTCCTTTTCCATCAGCAAACATGGACAGGGCAAGGGATTAAACCTCTCTGCACTGAGGTCACCCAGAGACACACTTCTAATGACTCCTTCATTACCTGCTCCAGTCACCTCATGTTTGTGTCCTGCCTGCAGGCTGGAGGTACAAAGGAAGGCAAAAGGAGTAAGAATAAATGAATTCATTAATCAATAGAAGAGGCATTTTGGTTTTACTGTGGATAAGTGACTCCCTTGCCATGGCAATACATCCTAAAGTTCCTGGAAAACCCACTTTGAGTCCAAGCAAGTGCCTGCCAGTCATTGGAGTATCCCAGGTTGGACAAAGGGGCTCAAGCTGTCATTCAATTTTAGAAGCTGTTCTTCAAGAAGCTACCAAAAGAAATCAGTGGAACCAAGAAGTCCTAGCCAGCATCTTACAACTTTACTATAAGCACTTCTCAAAGTCCTCGTAATTTAGCCCAGACACTGAAAATAAACCTGCCTGGATTAAGGAAAGGGTTTTCCCCTCTGCCAAAAGATATTTCTCCTACAAGCATTCCAACTACTTTCTACCACAGGATGGAGTAGTTTGGTTTCAGCATTCAAAACACAGTTGCTAATCTTAAACAGATTTTAAAGAAGTTCTCCAGTTTTTCTAGGAATGTCCATATTTAAGATGGGTTTTTGGCCACAGACTCTACAATTCTCACCAGCCCATTTCAACTGCTCATTTCCATTTTCCTGGAAGCACCTCCTCTAGGGTGCCTACAACTCAACAACAAGAATTTGATCAAGGTTGAATCATGGCATGCAAGGTTCCAGCCCAGCAGCAATCCTTATCTATTATATTTGGGATCAAAACTTCCAAAACTAATGTATTTTCCTTTTGGACTCCTGAGCTACAACTAAACACAATGTACTTTATATTTTCCTCACAAGCCTCCTTGAAATAAACTCCAAAGAGAACTGAAATAACCAACAAGAACTCCTGAATGCAAGACCTGAGCAGTGCAAATTAAAGAAGCGTTGTAGCACCCTGAACATCAATTTGTGTTTGCAAGTTTCTGCTCCTTGACAAATGGATTTTGTCAGGTAAGATTTTGAGGAAAAGGTCTTGGAGAGACAAAAGCAGCCTTCCCAACCCTTCAGCTCCTGGTGTAACACAGGCCCCAAACATTCCAGAGGACTCTTCTCTCCCATTCAAACATTCCCCCTCCGCTGCTGGTGAAAGGCAACGAGATCTCTCTTTACAACCCTCGTCTTCCCCAATAAATTTTGCATGAAAACATGTCAGCCCAGCCCAGAATTCCTGCTGGCAGGCTGGGAGGGTGATGAATGTTTAATGCAAACAACACCCCCAGCTCGGTGTCAGACAACAGCTCCCGCACGGCCCCCTTTGATCCCAGCACAGCTCCCGAGGAGTTCTGGGGTGCTCTGCCCCACACAACTCCATCACCTATATGCAAATCAGGGCCAATTACCATAAATGACTTCCTACTGCACTGGCTGGCAAGAAGGAAGGAGAAAATAATTGTGTGCCAAGCTCCAGGAGAGTCTGACTCAGAAAAGTCCAATATTGCCACTTCACTCCTGACGTTTTCTCCAAACAGCAGAAATCTCATCAAGAGCCATCAATCACCCACGGGGCACTGGGCATGGATCCAACTCCCAGGGGTTTGGGGAAATGCCACTGGAAAAAGGTCCCCAGACGGGGGGACCCCAGTGAAACCTCAAAGCCCTGAAGTGTGGAACTGAAAGGAAAAATGGAGATTGTGTTTGAACAACATCTCCTCAGCTCTGTAATATTGACAGGACACAGGGAGCAGCTTCCCACTGCCAGGGGGAAGGAATGGATGGGATTTTGGGAAGGAATTGTTCCCTGGGAGAGTGGGAAGGGGCTGGCACAGGGTGCCAGAGGAGCTGTGCCTGCCCCTGGATCCCTGGCAGTGCCCAAGGCCACCCAGAGCAATCTGGTCCATGGAAGGTGTCCCTGCCCATGGCAGGAGTTGGAATGAGATGGGATTTAAGAACTGTCCAGCCCAAACCATTCCAGGATTCTGGGATCTCTCAAAGTATTTAGGAAGCTGTGAAACCATTAATGCCCAAATGTAACAATAACATTATTAAGGATCAGCAATTAAACCAGTGGTCAGGTTTGATTAATGGTTCACCACTTCTTTTCTCTTAAGAACTGAGGAGCTGCTCTTAATTTATTCCATTTTAAAATTGTCAAAATCACTTGGGGAAGTAATCCAAAACTCCACTAGTACACAAGCAACGATGAGACCCATAAGTCTAGGAGAAGTTATTTAAAATTAACAAGCTTTTAGTAGCTTTCCCCCTCCAATTTAACAATGAACAAGGAGCCTTATGAAAAACACATCTCAGAACAACAGAATTTGCATGTTTTGAAGCTGATCAAGACTTGAAACATCAAAATTCAACAGCACACCCAACCAGGTCAATGAAGACATGCATGCAGGTTGTTTTGAAACAAGCCAATTTCAAAAAGCATAAATAAAAGATGAATGTAATGCTTTGATTAGTACAAAAAACAGTGGGAAAACACTGTGGTACTGTAAAACCCCTCACTTCTGCAGACTTGGACAGCTGAAGGCTTCCTGCATGTAGATGTTGTTGGTCTAAACATGGGATTTGGGGGTGGAAGGAATTTCCTGGAGCTCCCAGCCTACATTCCCAGCAGCTGCTGCAGGATTTCCCTCCATAATGGCTGGAAAAGTGGAACATCCCTTAAAACACTTCAGGGTATAAGAGGAGAAGAGCTGAGCTGTTTCACAGCCCATCTCATGAACAGCTGATACTTCTCCAACACTCCAGAAATCCAGTGCTCAACGTTAGAGAATCATCACTGAAACGGGGAATGCCAAAGGACAATGCCCATAATACCATATTTTAAAAATAATTTTCATTTTTTACTTTTGAAATTTCTCTTGAGATGTTTACTGTGACAACATCTCCCTTGAAAGAATCTAAAGCTGCCCCAAAAAAACCCCAGGCACAGACCTTTCCCCCCTCACATCTAAAAACACAGCCAAGACAAGGACAGAAAATCATCATTAGGGTTCACAGGAACCACAAACAAATTTGCTGCTTAATTAGTGAAAAAAAATGCATTTTGATTCTGTGCTTTAGAGGAGCAGTAAAGCCCCAAATATACAACATCTCTCAGATAAGCTGCAGTGCTGCCAAGCTGAAATACCTCCTTTTATGCAAAGTTAAACTATAAAGTCAAGCAGCACCTGAGAATTTATGTCCCTTCTTCCCACAATCTGGCTTCAGGCTGATCTTCATTACAGCTCCAAAGCAGCTATTTTGAATAAATACATTGCAAACAGCCATGAATTTAAACTGGGAACCAGACCTGGTCCTTGAGGTGCCTTTGAGGAAGGAGCTGCTCAAATACTGAGGCCACAGGATTGTTTGCACTACGGATTCCCTGATGCTGGACATTCTGGAAGGGCTCTGCAGAATAATGAGACTTTCTAGACTCTGGGTCCAGACATTAATCTGCTTGGAGAGTCCAAACTGGATCAGCTTAACCAGGAATTTTCCTGCTGCTGCAGGAAACAAAGGGAAAATTCCAGAAGCCAACAGAAGCCCACATGTGGGTGGAAGATGCTGCTCTAGAAATTCCCCAGGAGCATTTTTCAGTGGGAATCCACCCAAGGGAAGGTCACGAAGTGACACCTCAGCAGGTTTTTTTTGGAAGGGATCAGACAAAGAGGGCAAAGACAAACAGCCCAGGAAAGGCTGCACAGGAGCACGATATACAAAGCAGAGGGAATTATGTAAATTACATAAAATGTAAAAAATTACACTGCCTTTCCTGCAATCTGTCATCAACAAGTTACTCCAAGCAGAAGTTGGACTGACAGCAGGTTCTCAAAGGTTCCCATAATTCACCCAGAGCAAGGCTTGTGCTAAAACTGCGTTTCTGAGCCTCAACCAAAGCCCAGGAGGAACTTCTGCCACTGGGAGGAGGTGTAGGTGTGTGTGAACAGTGAAACCCATCTTCTCCTAGGAAGAAGCCCTCATGCTTTCCAATATGCCTCATTTTCCCCCTAAATTAGGGCTTTTACATATGGGAAGAATGCTCATGTTAACAAATTGCAGAAAGCTCTTTAACCCATCTGAAACCAAGCAGGGAGGGAAAGGGTGGAAAATTAAACCATCGCTTAGTGTGAAACACAGCCACATTGCAGAAACCCTACAAACCCCACCCTCCAAATACTCTGAATAATTCCCCACCTTTCAAATACTCTGAATTTACATCAACTTAGTTTATATAAAATACAATTTAAGGAGAATTGTTACAAGAGCAAAAGGACGCGGCGTTGCTGCCCGGTGCTGCTCCAGCTGCATCGTTTGCTGTTTCACTTACCCGGCCTTGGTGCCATGAATCTCCTTGGCCTTGGCCTTGTCCTTGTCCTTGGCCTTGTCCCTGTCCTTGTCGCGGCCCTTGCGGCGCTCCCGGGACCCGCCGGGGGTTCTCCTGTGGCCGGACCTCTCGCTGCTGCGGCTGTAGGAGCGCTGCCGGGCGCGGGACCGCGACCTGCACAGAACCACAGAGCCACCAGGTTGGAACACCCTTCACTGCCCGCCCTGCCTTCCTTCTCCTGCCTCTGTCAAGGTCAATTGAAGCCCTTCATGGTCAGCACTTCCTGCTCAGACTGGGTGTTTGTTACTTCTTACCTGTGTTGCAAGTCGGGAGTGTGACAGCGTTCTACCGACAAGCTACAAAACAGCTAACTAGCTTACTGTACAAGGTCTTCTAAGGCTCAACTATCTAATGAGAAATGACACCTAAATGATTTTCACTTCTAACCCAATAACTGATCAAAGTCTGCAATGCAGACTTTTCTGTCCAATTGCAAAACCTCACCCAAACCCATGAAGAAGGAGAAGAAGGACCAGCCCCTGCCCTAAAACCTCCACCTTGCTCTATATATATTGCTATATTCTAAAACCCCAAACTCCAAGTTTTCCACCGTGTGATATTACACACTTCTAATCAAACTACACACCTGTAATCCCAGTGCCATCAATCAATTCTGAAAGCCCTTTCCACGGCCTCAGGTCAAATGCAGTGCTCCTATGGGGGTCAGAGTCTGTCAGCATAGAAAGTCTAAAATTTTCAGCATCCAGAACTCCAACACTCCAAGTCACTGAGTCCAACCCAGCCCTAACACCTCAAACCTGGCACTGAGTGCCACATCCAGTCTGCTTTTAAACACATCCAGGGATGGAGACTGCAGAGGACACCTGGAAGAGAGGCTGGGCAGT
>VZRH01002167.1:911-31153 GCA_013397555.1 Urocynchramus pylzowi
GCGCATCATTTTGAAGGGGTTCCTCGGCTTGAGGTTTTTCCTGAGGACTCCATGCAGGTGCACAGAATCCGCTCCAGGGCTTTGGAGTAACCGGAGAGAGAGCGCCGGTGTCGGGACGGGAGCAGCGACACGGCGGCTGTGCTTTACGGCAGTGTGGCGGGCATGGCGGGGCTGTGGCTGGGCTTTACGGCAGTGTGGTGTCGTGAGGTGGAAGAGCGCTTTACGGCAGTATGGTGGTCCAGGTGGTTACACCCAAAAATATCTGAAAANCCATATTATATACAAGGTTTTAGAACATAAGAACGCCTTAGTAGATCCATAGGGCTTGAAAATGCAAATCGAACTTTTCTATATATAAATGAAACTAGAACTAAGGGCTTGAAAATGTGAGAAATTATGAAGGAAATAGAAATAGCTCTTTGTGGTGAGCCAGGGGAGGAGCAGAGCAGTTTCTGAGTGTCATCAGGGTAAAATTGAGGAAATCTGTAGGAGGCAGGTGGGGAAAATTTGGGAGATAAAGGTTGTATTGTAGAGAGTGAACATTTTGAGATGAAAACAAGGTAGGCGATAATGGAGAAGCGGGGAGGGTTTGGGTGGTAAAATTTGATGTAATCTCTATGGGAAAGAATGAAGGTAAAAATGACGTTATTAGTAGAGGACATTTTGGGGGTAAAAATTGAGACAGGTTGGGAGAATCGTGGTGGTAAAAGCTGAACTAATCTGTAAGGGATAGAATAAACATTTTTGGGCTAAAAGAGGTAATTGGGGTTGTAAAATCTAGCTAAACTGCAGGGCACGTAATGGATACTTTTGGAAGAATAATTTTATCTAACCTGTAGGGGACATTTTGAAGAAAGATTGAGGTAATTACTAGGTGACATTTTGAGGGTAAAATTAAGGTTATTTATAGGGGACAGGTAGGGAGAACCTAGGGGTAAAACCTGAGGAAATCTGCAAGGCACAGAATGAACTGATTTTTTGTAAATGTGAGGTAACCTATAAGGGACAGAATGAACATCTTGGGTTTAATACGTGAGGTAGTCAGTAGGGGATGGAGGTAAAATTGGAGTAATCAGTAGGGAACATCTTGGGAGAAAAACCTGAGATAATCGAGGGATGTTTTGGGGATAAAATCTGAGGGAATTTTCTCAGGGACAGAATGAACATTTTTGAGGGAAAAGCAAAAGTAGACTGTGAGGGGGAGCAGAGGTGATGTTTTTGAGACAAGTGCTGAATTAATATAGATGAAACAAAATCAGCCTTTTATGGGTGCAGAATCTGGGGCATTTTAGAGAGAAAATAGAGCCTTTCTGAGAGAAAGTAGGGGACTGAATATTTTGGAGAAGAAATTTGAGGTAATCTGAAGTGGATAGAATGAGCATTTTGCAGGGAAAATTGAGGTAATTTATGTAATTTATAGAAGGTTTTGGGGTTAGAACCTGACTTAAGCTACAGGGCACAAGTATGGGACATTTTTTAGGGAAAAACTGAGGTAGTGTGTAGGGGAGAGAATGCAAAGAACTTACATAATCTGCAGAGGGGAATAAAATTAATATTTTAGGAATTAAGTTGAGTTAATCTTTTGGGAGAGAATGAAAATATTGAGGTAAACTGATGTAATCAGTAGAGGACAGTTAGGGAGAAATTTGGGATAAAATTGAGATAATCTCCAGGATAGAGAATGGATATTTTGAGGTAAAAATGACATAACCAGTTGTGTACAGGAAGGAAGGACACTTCCTGCCCTGAAGGACACCAGTTGCCACTAATACCCATTGGGACACTGAGCTGTTGGCTACAACCCTCTGGATTTGACCATCCAACCACTTTCTTACCCAATCTAACAGCCCACTCATCAAATCCATCTCTTTCAAATTTATAGAGAAGGCTGTGGGGATCGTGTCTTTACAGAAACCTTTTACAGCTGTTGCAAAAATAAGCTATTACAAATGTTCATGGTTCTATTTTTGTTCTTTTCATGCTGCTGCTTTGTTCGAAAAAGCTCCCTGAAATTCCCTGAAGTCTGTTTGATAGAGGTGATGGTCAAAATCTCCTTTAACATCATCAATTTGGGGCTCTTGCCTCCCAGATAATTTATATTTTTGATCCAAACACTCCCTGTGTGCACTCATATTTTTGTTCTAGCAGGTGTTCTGCTTCGGGCCATTTGCCAAGGGTGGACACAAGCACACAAAAAGGATCTCACTGTCATAGTTAGAAGTGCAAATCATTTAGGTAAGCACAGTTCAGCCAAAGAAGACCTTGTGCTGAGAGAGTTAAACTAAAAAGCAATTTTTTTCAATGCAAGTAGCATTCTCATGATTGGTGGTAGTGGGAAAAGAAATGGGAAATATTTGGCTCTGGGTCATGTTTTTCTTAACCCTTCTGAGCAGAGTTACTGGGGGAAGACTTATTGCAAAACTTCAAGTGAAGTAATGTTGAAACACTGAATGTGGATAGAACCTCGGTTCTAACTGCAGTCTTTTAGAAGATTATGGAACACACTCTCCTGGAAATTCATTTACTATCATGTTTAACATCCTGTTAAATGAGGAGCACACCCTTCTCAGGCTGTGTGAAGCTGGGAGGAGCAGTTGCTACAGAGAATTAGGCTTGCCACTGACAGGGATCTTCACAGGGTGGGTAAATGGGCTGACAGTAACCCTGTGAAGTTTGAATGAGTGAATGTAAGTCCTGCACCTTGCAAACATCCAGGCTGGGGCTGACTGTTTGGGCAGCAGATCTGCAGAAAAAAAACCAGGGGGTTCCTAGTGAACAACCAGTTGCCCATGAGCCAGTGGTGTGGTCTTGAGGCAAAAAAGCCCATTGGCTTCCTGGGATGTTTCAGGAAGATGTAGCTAGCAGACCCAGGGAAGTGATCCTTCCTCTCTGCTTGGCACAGGTGAGACCATGTTTGGAGTTCTGTGCCCAGTTTTGGGCTCCCCAGGATAAGAAGAGTAACAACATAGTGGCACAAGAGTAATGGGAGGCCACCAAGCTGTTTGAAGCTCTGGCATGTGACATGTGAGGAAAGGCTGAAAGAGGTCAGTGTGACCAGCCTGGAACAGACAAGGTGAAGGTGAGACCTTACAGTGTGTTCTACTATGAAAAGCATGGAGGAAGGAAATGGTTACCCAGAAGAAGGATCCAGACTCTCAAGATGCTCAAGGAAAGGACAAGAGGCAACAGACACAAATGAAGGATCTTCCAATTAGATATGGGGTAAAAACTCTTCCCACTGAGGATGGAGATGCAGCACTCATTTTTACCAGTGGCTCATTCTCTCAGGTAGTCTTTACAGGCATTACCTAAAATGTACCAGTTGTTAGCACAAGCCTAAATTCACAAGAGTTAATAGTACAGTGAAGAGAGCATGGTGAGTCTCTTGAGCCCCTCGGTCTTTCCAGTAATCCTCCTTGCTGTGATGTAGTGGAATGCTGAAAATCAGCAGGAATTGCTCGCAGCTCTTTGGGAAAGATTACTGTGATTTAGAGCCTGTGGAGAAAGCTAATAATAGAGAAAAATTATAAGAGTGTAAAGAGAAGAATAAATGAAGGTAATGAAAATGAAGCAAAACTCCAACACAAAGTAAGTGTTTAGATTATTAAAAAAAATTCCACAAAATTTCCAGTCATAAGGGACGGAAGTTGAATGAAGAAATAAACTGTCAGGAGCAGTGGGGGAGGCTGGGTTGTTCTCTGCTTAAAATCAGACCCACCACATATCATGCTGTCAGTGCAAAGCACTTGGATCTTCCTATTCTCCTTTCCCACTCTCAGGGCCAAGTGTCTCATGCAGCTGTGGTACCAGGCTAGAGCTTTTCTCCTCTTGTGATACTTCTGGGCCCAGAAGCCCCAAGAGTAGGAAGAAAACTAAAGAGAGCTGGTAGGCAGAAGACCAGTGGATGTCAATGCCTCAGAAACTCAAAGGCTAAAAGACTGGTCAGAAATCAAAGGACCAAATAGATGATGATGACATAGTAAAAAACATATTATGTCCTGGCTGCCCAGCTGCTTCTGGGGCCCTGGGAGAGGGGCATGGGATAGGAACAACCCATTTGAGAGGCACAGAATATGCTGAGTTGGAAGGGACCTATCAGGATCATGGGTTCTAACTCCTGGCCCTACACAGGTCACCCCAACAATCCCATGCTGTGCCTGAGAGCCAAACACTCCTGGAGCTCTGGCAGCCTTGAGGCTGTGACCATTCACGCTCTGGGGGAAGAATCTTTTCCTGATATCCAGTACATTTCCCTTGTACCCTCCCTGACATAGTTCCAGCCATTCCCTTGAGAGCTGTCATGGGAGTGAGGAGATCAGTACCCGTGCCCCTGCTGCTCCTCAGGAGGGTGTTGAAGACCATGATGAGGTCTCCCCTTAGTCTCCTCCAGGCTGAACAATCTGCTGGTGAGTTTGCAACCACTAGATGGAACTCAAACACTTTGCATTAATTCACTGATCATCGGCAGGGAGTTCATCCTGATTTTAGGTAAGGCTGTGGGTCTGGTAGCTGAATGTCAACACCTGTGCCCAGTAGCAAAAGGCCTTTTATGGAAATATTGCAAGAGCTCCTAAAATATGTGTGAATAATTCATTCATTCTAGTGAGCAGGGATACCGAATATTTTATGTTCAAACCAAGGTAATGTTATTGGCACAAAAGCCTCTCAAAGCTTTGTTTTCATGCAATTGCTTCCCCACTGGCCAGCCCCTGGAAGGGTGGTTTACTTGTCTCAGATTGTGCTGCTCAAGGACTCAGCTGAAACATCACTGCACACAGCTTGTGTGGGATTCAATCCAGTTGGGATTTTAGATGGGCACAGAGTAATGTGGAGAAAGACTAGTTCAGATCTGAAACAGAAGAGACTGAAAAATTGCAATTAATTGTTTTAAAGGAGTACCAGCTGGAAGGAAAGTAGAATTCTTGCTATTACCAAACAAATTTTAAAAATAGTTCATAATCTAAGTGATGATTAATGATTAATTATTGTCTTTTCTCACCAAATACAGTATCTTTAGCTGTTATCAGATAAGTAGGTTAATTGAATATATTGTTCCAAATGCATTAGCCACTTTCAGTCTATAGAGATTATTTTTCCTTACCTGCATTGAGGTGATACTGTGACTGTATTAATAGTAGCAATATACTTCAGAGCAATGCAGAGATATTTGATTTCTCAAGACACATGGGAGGCTCCAAAATATTTCTCAGTAGTTATTTTACCATTGAAATGAAATTTAAAAACCGGTAATAATGGTGACTATTCCGAGTCTTCTTTATCAATTTGTATGTATAAACCCAAGAACCTAGTGGAAGTCATCAGATTATTGAAAATGGAGCAGGAAAATGTGCTCTGGTAGTAGGAGATTATTGGCCTTTCTGATATACAGTCCTTCAGAGAAAGAAAAGAAAGATTTCTTACAAGTATGTTTTGCCAATTGTCCAAAGCATGCAAAGAAAGTGGTAGGGAAGTTAGTTCCTAATCTAATGTACCAATAAATTGATAGATTATGTGAAATACATTAATTGATAGCAGAATGAATACAAACCTGTAATTTAAAGGTTTGTACAGTGTTTAGGCTTTTAGTTTTCCCAATTCAGCTTGGAAGTTTAACAGAAGTTAAACTTCTGTTTAGCAGTTTAGAAGCAGTTTACAGAACCTAATCTGAACCCAGTGATGTTTCCTTTGGAGGGGTTTAACTGGGAGAGTAAAGCTCCAGAGAAATCATTACCAGGTGGGGTCACACAAAAAAGGTACAGAAAAAGAAAGAGGATGAGCACTGTCCATATGGAAAGCTCCTCCTGATTCACAGACCCAAGCTAAGAAGATTTCAGTTCCCACTTTTGGCATTTCTTCCTGTGGTGTTACTCAAGTAAGATACAAACATTTTCTTACTAGAAGAAGGTCAGTCAAATGAGGTACTTGGATTGAGAATAGGTAGATGAGGAGTTTTTTAATTGGAGTCTTGCCTTGCACATGAATTCTGAATTTCCTGGCTTTGGTCAGTGCACTTCTTCTGTTTCACAAATGCTAACGACTGAACAAATCCATCCTCGTGCTCTTAGAAAGAAGCAGTTTGCCTCAGAGACTTTGCAATATTCTTGGAACTAAGGTCATAAATGAAATGAAGAAACAACTGACTTGTAAAAGGGGATTAGCAGAGTTGTAGCACTCTTGGCATATAAGAGACTGTTTTTGTAATGATAAATTTTATTAACATTATATAAAGTAGCAAAACTTTAAAACAGTAACTAACACTTAGCAACTCATTGCTGATCCTCCTAAGAGTAAATAATAAATGCCCATTCAGTTGTTTCTTCACTTTCATGAAGCTATTTGCACTGATCATGCAGAAATAGTGTCTTCCAGATTGATACCACTAACATGCATTCACAATTTGTGCTTTATTATAAAATCCCTGTGGTCTTGGCTGGAGACGGTTTTCCTAGACTTTGGGCTTGATTATCTTGTGATATGCAGGCATTTGTTTATTGGAGGGCATAAGTTACTGATGTACAACATTCAGAAGTGATAAAGGGTCTACATTTCGTTTAATCCTATTCCATCTATTTTGGAATAATTCTGCCTCCAGGAAAGGGCAAATATGAAATATGAAGTATAGTTGACTAACAAAGTAAAACTGGAAGCTTTGGTCTGAATTGGATATCATAAAAAAATAAAAGGTGGTCCACAAGTTTTGCTATGCTGTGGTGACTGATGAAGAGCAAGAGTGTGATAATTGTTTGCAAGCCTTTCCTGGAAACATCTTGACTCTTCCAAGATGCAGAAATTCAGTCTGAGGATGATGTAGCAGTAATCAGCATTTCACCTGAAAAATCTTACCAGCATTCTCTTCTTGGAAAGCTGAAGTGATAGGGAACATGCTGCCAGCATTTAACTCTGGACTAGGCAGTGATGTTTTTCAGGCAGGTAGACAATCACCAAGCCAGTGTAATGTAGGCCAGGTTCAACCTACAGCACAAAATTGGAATCAACATTTGAAGTTTTTACTTTTCAAAAAATTTTCCTTTAGATTTTATCATTGCTTGGAAAGGTTTTTATGTATGTTTATATATCTAAATATTTCAAGAGCTTGTTGATTTTTTGGCACTTTCCTGCAGCTGTGAACATCTCACGACTAAGTGGAAAGATGTCCTAGCCTGTTTGTTTTGTGTAGTGCAGGGTGGTTCAGCAGTAGTCAGTCCAGCACCTCTTGGCACTTCAAGGGCCAGCCACCATGGCTGGCAATTTAAACAGAGTCAGGGAACATCCCCAGCTATGGGAACACTGCTACCTGCCCGTTCAGCTACTGACTGGAGGGGTCCTTGGCAGCACCTTTTCCCTTGTACCAACCAGCGTGCCCCTGAGCAGAGTCTGAGCATGGTTTGGGAGTTGATGTGGGATGCTAAAGCTCAAAGGAGGTTTGGGTGCCATCAGGCTGTCTCGGAGGGTGACCTTAACCACGATGTTGTTGGCTGTCCCATGCCAGCAGTGTCTTGGGGACACTACCTGATTTTATTGATTTTACTTGGAAGTAAGAGACTCAGTTTGCATGCACCTGTGACGTCCCACCCTTAAGGGGAAGGGAGCACCCAAGATTTGTAGATGCTCATGGTCAAAAGGAACAACAAAGTCAGAGGATCTGCAAAAACTCATGTTAGTAAATTACATCCTTGGCATGGAAATTGGTAGGTTAGTCCCTGACCTACTATATAAGTACACGTCAGTGGAGGTTGGAAAAAGAAGGAAAGAGAGAAAAAGAGAACACCAGTCCTTGTTCTGGCGTTGATCTAGCCCATGGGATGTCCAGGGTCCTGGGGGCATGCTGCCTGGGATTGGTGGGGTTACCTTTTTATAGAAAAGTTTTCCCTACCCTGAAGACAGGGTTTTATTTTCCATGCAAATTACTTCTTAGGCACAGTCCCTTCTTTCAGACCTTTCTTGAAATGGGTAGGAGGGCTAAGGGGGTCTTGAGTGATGTTGATTCTTCTCTGTACTCCATGCCCACTTCTCAGCCTCATCCCTGTGCTTGCTCTGTGCTGCGTTGTGCTTATCTGCAGGAACTAGAACAAGGGTACTTGTCCCAGAGAAGTGCTGCCCTACCTCCACATGGCCCCCTTTGCCAGCCACACTTTGTAGTTTCCCACAGCATGGTATTGTTTGCTATTTCCAACAATCCTTGGTTGGCTCCACAGCCATCTGGCTGTCAGTGTTTGTGATATACACATTAGCCCCTTACCTTCTGGGGTTCTACAGCACTGGATGCTTAACCTTGCTGGGAAAGGGAAGATTTAATCCCAGTTAAATTACTACAGTAACAAGGTTGCAGCGTCTCCATTACCTGCAGTGCCCTGGGCATCTCTAAATGTCCCATCATGACAGGCACTGTCCAGATGCAGGTTGTTTCTGCCTGTAAGTGGGCAGGAAGGCTTTGCATGCAGCAGTCTCCCTCATGACTTGTGCCACATGCCAAGGTAGCATTTTTTTAGCATCTCATCCATGAACAAATGTAGACTTTTGCAGTATAGAATGTGTGTGTGTGATATGATTGACTGGAGTTCTTCACAAACATTTGCATGAATGAAGGAAACCTTTCTCCTATCCCATAAGCTGTGTCGTCCCTGGGCTCCCAGTGGCACTTGTGAGCTTTGTCTGCTCACAGACAGAGTGCACCAGGTTTCTCCAGGGCTTAGACTTTCCCCTACACTGCAGACAGGCCAGCAAATTGGCCCCGAGACATGGCTCTTGGCTTTCAGCCCTTTCCAGCTTAGGAGAAGTTAACAGATGTTCTGCTTTGAGTTTGTTACAGGTTTCCAGGCAGGGGAAATTAGCAAAGTCTCTTTAGCATCTGCCTTTTCCAGCTGAGGAAGAGTCACATGCAGAGGAACTCCTCAGCCCTGCCTATCTCATCTTATTTGGGCACAGATCCCTCTAAGTTCACCATCTAAACTGTCCCACTCTGCCACTGTGGCAGCCCCAGCTGGCCCTGCCTTTTCTCTCTACGGCAACATGAACTGGCTGTGCCGAAGAAGTGTTGCTTCAGAGAACTTGTAATTGGTTTAGATGAAGAGTCAGAAAATAAAAACAACAACAACAACAACAACAAAAGCGCAAACCCAACCCTCTAAGGTCTTCACAGAATCCCAGGATGGGTCAGGCTGGAAGGCAACACAGTGGTCATCTGGTCCCACCTCCCTCTTCCAGCAGGGTCATCCCGGAGCACACAGCAGAGGACTGTGTCCAGAGGGGTCTGGAAAACCCCAGTGAGGAGACTCCACACCCTCTCTGGACAATCTGTTCAGTGCTCAGGCACTGCCCAGGGAAAAAGTTCTGCCTCATGTCCAGGTGGAACATCCTGGGATCAGTTCCTACCTGCTCCTCTGGTGCCACTGCTGGGCCCCCCAGAGCAGAGCCTGGGCCCTGCTCGGAGCCCTTCCTGCAGACAGGGACACCCAGGGCTGAGGGCTCCTCTCAGCTGGGGCTCCTCTCAAGGCTGGTCAGCCCCAGCTCCCTCAGCCTTTCCTTGTCAGGGAGGTGCTCCAGGCCCTTCTTCATCTCTGCTGGTCCCACTCCAGGACCTCCATGTCCCTCCTGCCCTGATGATGCCAGACCTGGACACAGCTCTCCAGATGTGCCTCACAGGGCTGAGCAGAGGGGCAGGATCACTCCCTGACCTGCTGGCACTGCCCTTCCTGCTGCACCCCAGGGTTCTATTGGCTTTCTTGTCCCCCAGGCACTGCTGGCTCATGGTTCTGTCAATCAGTTGCCATGGTTATATACTTTTCTTCAAGCCTCAGGTTCTACAGCCCAGTAACTGCATGAGAAACTTGATTCTTGCTTTAATATAAATTATAATAACAGCTGCAGATAAAGGCATGGAATTACTGATTCTAGGAGGTAAAATAAGAAAGCCTAAGAAATCCCAACAGAGGCAGATGCATGGATGTGCAGCGAGGAAGGATGGCAGCCAGCTGGGCCATGTCCTGGGTGGCATGTCCCCACACCAGGTCTTCTGATGAGGAGCAACCTCATAATCAATTCACGTGACAAGGGCCAATGCCAGACGCAGTCGTACAAGGAGCAAAAGAAACACCGTCCCTTCTGCCAGGCCTCGCACCAAAGGTCAGGCAATCCAGTCACACAAAGAGGAACGTCTCTTCCTCCTCCTCTGCCTTGGCTATGTCACCTCGTCTGGCTCCAGTGCAGGCAGACTGATAATGCTGGGGTTTGAGCTGGAGGGTTACAAGCCCTAAGAGCAGGCAGCTGGAGGCAGAGAAGGGTGGCTTGATCACTGGTCTCTCCTTGGCAAAGCAACATCACAAATGAAATTTTGCTGTTGATATTTTAGAGCTTGTTGGTTTTAAGTAAGTATCTACATGGGGAGCAAACCTTTCATCAGTGATCAACCATTATCATGTTTGGTGAACTTGGAACACTGTTAAACCCGTCACAGCAGTGCTTAGAAAAAGTATGCTCTGTAATGTGAGACGATTTGCAGTCTTTGCAGTTCTTTGCAGTTCTTACTTTTTTCTAGTAAATTTGATACTAGTAATGAGATCTATAAAAAATCTTCATGCTTTCTTTCACCAGCAGAATATTGCTGGGAATCAAGATGATACTATTAGAGTGTCTAATAGTGGAGTGGTGAGGATAGGAGAGTCTTACCTGGGATGTGAAAGGGTTAACACACACAGGAGGGGCTCTGAACCAAGAAGGATATCAGTTTTCTGACCTGGTGTTACTGAGCCTCAAACTGTTGGAGCTTGGTGCAGGAGTTATCAAGGGAAATCTATAGGTCCTGTGAAATATATCGAGGTTGACAAGATATTCATAACAAAGGTAGGGTTTGAAGAAGTTATTGGAGCTTACTTTGGCTTTATGCTGATATAAATTCTTCAGTGCTGAGCTACTGGTCTTATTATAACAGATGCTACGATCCTGTAACTGTTTGCACCAGGAAGAGCCAGACAGCACCATGTCCTCCACTGCCTTGGAGCTGTCATGGACCTGCCACAACAACATGAAGCAGAGGCAAATGCACTGCAAGCACAAATGGGACAGCCTGGAATTTGAATGACATTGGCTAATTGCCTAAACTCCTGCTGCAGTCAGTGGCCACTTGAATTACCACAAAGAGGTAATTCACTTGTTCCCCTGGCCTATTGCAGACACCCACAACAGGATGAGGTGAACTTCAGTCACTAAAGAGAAATCTTTCCCTTTCAGAGTGACAGGAGAACAACTGATTTGGACCCCCAGCTCTACTGATTACATTTAATGTTTTTTTCTTGGTGTCCATCAGTAAAGGATGAAAACAGAATTAAACCCTGTTTGAGGAAGGAAAGGGTATCTGAATTTGGTATTGTATTTGTTTACCTGGAATTCTCCTTGGCCATATTAAGTATGGTCCACTACTGCATGAATCCACAGAGTCCTGGAAACTTAGGAAGTATCCAGGTATCAGAACAAAAAGTAAGAATATTAATATAGAAATTAATCATTCAGATTGTTGTGAGTTGAAAATTATATAAATTGAACTCTGTAAAGAGAAGATTAGCAGGATAAATTTGACATTACAACAGTGATCTCTGTATTGAGTCACTGACTGTTCCATATACTATGCCAAAGGCAACTCTGTGTGGGCTACTTTTGAAATACTAACTGAAAGGCTTTATGGCAAATGGAAAAAGAATCCAACAAATGGTAATTAACCAAATTATATCATGGTCAAAACAAAGAAAAGATTAAACTCTCCCATTTAAAATTAAATCAAATGCCTTGTAATATGACACAGATAAATACTCAACAATTATGGGGTGCAACATCAGTGCCTGTAGGCAAATACAGAACAATATATTTCTAATGGAAGACACTCGAGAGACTATTTATTTAAGTTGCACAAAGATTTATACTGTACTAATCTCATTATGAACCATACATAGGAAACATGGGCTGCAGCACATTATACAATAAAATTGGACCTTAAAAGATTATCACATTCATAAGGATCTTCTCCTAAATAAGGGTAGCATGACACTTTATATATTGCAGCACTTGGCTCCAGAAAGCAATGCTGTTAGAAAACATTAATGCTGTTAGACTGGTTTAACAAGCAATTTGTCTTGCAGGATTCCTTTCTCAGTTGAAAATCACCATTAACACCTGTCAGATCCATACAAACATGTTCACCTTTCGAATCATGTGACCTGGTTTTATTATGGTTTATGTGCATTCTGAATTTGTGTCTCTGAGGGTGGTAAATTGAGTGAAAAAATAACCCTTTTCTCCTGCTTAATGATAATATCTACTTCCCATGCTGTATTTTTCATCTGTCCATGCTCAGCTGCTTTACCACTACTCTAATTTTGTTTGGTGAGAAAGCTGTAACAGAGAAGGGAACTCAGGTGCAAATTCCCCCATGAAGGCACTAAACCCCAGGTTTTTGTTTTCTCTGGTCTCTGGAGGTAGGGATGGCACTGTTGTGTCACTGCTGATGCCACTGTTACAGTTGTAGGTCTGGCACTCTGGGGCTGGCCAATGCCTCCAGGCACACTGGGCAAATTTATGATCAACAGTGGGCAAAGTGGCAGCTTTGATTTAAAACCACGAGCCTGTTTAAAAGGACCAAGGAGCTGTTCCTGTCTCTTTTATCAGCTGCCCATTGCCATTTGAAGGACAATTGCCCAGCTGGGCACTCCACCCATGGTGGCTCACTGCATCCAAGGAATAGTGGTATTTTTATGGAATTGTCAGACACATGGATCTGTCTGTCTTCATCATGCCACATCAGCACACTTCTGTGATTCTGTGATTGATTCTGATTGGGAAAAGAGGTGAAAAATCTCATAAAAAACAGTTTCTGTTTTTTTATTTGGAGTGAAGCTTTTCTTTCTTGTGTAGCACTCATACATATCCAGAAAAATACATTTTCTTAAGCAAACCGAAGAAAGTCTTGTCACTCATCAAGCATTCGTGGCACTGACCTCTAGAGTTTTAAGTGATTTGAGTTCTCTTACACAAACTAGGAGACAACTTTTCAATCAGCTTATCTTTTTTCTTTGTAAAATAATGTGGCATTTGGCATCAAGCAAGGCATTTTAAATAGAGACAGCTGGTTTTCAGGGAGAAAGCCTGAACTTGTGATTTTCCTCACTTTCCCTCATTACAGATTTGGTATCTTTAAACCATAATACTTTTTTCCCCCCATCCTTTCCTCTATCTTGTGTTGGTTGGACTTGCTGGCTGGTGGTCAGCTAGAAGGGTTTGGGGCTTAATAAACAATATAGACTGTTCAATTGGGATCTCTGGAGACAGAAATATTGTAGAGACTAGACCGGGAAAAAAAACCCCACAACTACACTATTTCTATTGCAAAGACATTTTGAGGTTTTCCAACTTAGAAGAAGGTTTCAGAAAGGACTCTCTGTGGGAAGGTGTACCAAGGAGGGACATCTAAACATGCTCTCTTAATCTCTGCTTTCTCTGCAAGTTTTGATGGCAGACACTTCTATTTGTGAGGCACAAGGATTCAGCCTTGTGCATGTTTTTACCCCCTCTACTAGTGAGAGATTCAGAATCACAAAGTGAGAGAATCCAATCCCTTATCTTGGTTACAAAGAGGTGGTAGAGTTTTCATTGAATATAATAAATGAAATGGAGCATTCATCTCCCAAAAGGAACACGCATCATCTGGGCAAATAAGCTGAGCATGGGAAATCTTTTACTGATGAACTTCATTTTCAATACTGGATGATCAGGTTGGGGGGGGAATTGTGTGTGGGTTTTTTTGTGTTTGGTTTGGGGGTTTTTTTGTTTGTTATTATTAATTATTATTGAATGCATCATGTAGTCAGCATCAGAAAATGGCCTAAGCAGCAGTACCCCCAAAGTCCAACCTTGGCATCGAGAGGCAGTAGATTTATTTGCACAGATATTGTCACCTGAAGACACATGTTTACTGTCCAGAGAGGAACCAAAAGTAAAGTACAGCCTTGGTAAAAAGTTCCTTTGACGTTGAAATTCGTTCCCTTTCACAGACTCTGACATGCCAGTTTTGGCCATTGCAGAGTGTGATGCAAGATGCCACAGTTTGCTGTGGCTTCCTCTTCATCTGTGTATATAGCCAGGATCTCTCTTGTAGATGGAAGTAGGAAAAATGAGTTTTTATGTGTCAAGAGCTGCTGGTGTTAATTTTGGGAAGCATATTTTTAGTAGCAAAATGGTGGGCATAGTAGGTGTGTATTTCCCTGTTAGCTTTTTGTTCTTTAAATAAATGAGCACTTGGTTATGGACAGGAGGGTAGATGAGAGGAAAAGAAGGGCCAGCTTGTTTTTAAGAAGTTTTAGAGCTGCTACAGGACTTTTTTTTCCAAAGGGTAGCTTCGGAAACTTATGGTCCCAAAGATCTTAGAGACAAAGAATAGAATAGAATAGAATAGAATAGAATAGAATAGAATAGAATAGAATAGAATAGAATAGAATATTTCAGTTGGAAGGGACCTGCAGTTGCTGGGAATCTGCATATGACCAGGTAGGAGATGAACCCACTGGCCACGTGAGCTGGACCCACAGAGGATCAACACATCTGGAAGGGTTTGACCTTTGCATCCTTCACCCAGATGAGATCTCTACAAAAGCAAGCAGCCCAAACAGGCATTGTGTAGAGCTGCATCAGAAGGTGTAAATCACTGTCTCTCTTTACTGGGTGCACTGAAAAGCAGCATGTATCTCCCATAGGTGTGCAAGGCAGATAATGGAGCTCAGAGCAGTCCTGCAGATGGAGGATGGTGCTGTTGGCAATGGCCAGAGGGTGGTAGCACTGCACAGCTCCTACTACTCTATCCTCCTCAAACTACAGTAAAAAATAGTTACATTTCTTCATTTCTTGTGAGGAAAAGAAGAAAGAAGAGGTGAGGAAAGGTGGGGATTTTTAAATGAAGAGGAACTTTTACAAAAACATGTCATTCTCCTAGGCCCTAAAAACATTATGCTAGCTCAGACTAGTGCTGGTGGCAATTTTCTGAGCTTCTACTTTTTCAGAGAATGCTCCTTTTGATACTACATCCACAGGCTGTCAGACTTATAGTTTCTCTGCCATGGCACACAACTACCATAAACAATGACCCCACCATGATAGTGGTCATGTGCAGCTTCCAGGCAATTGCAGGTCCTTTCCAACTGAGATATTCTAGTCCATTCTATTCTCTTCTATCTCTAAAGATTTTAGGATTGTAACAATATTTGGTGTTGTGGATGTCTTCTGGTATACATGTCTCTCCATTTTTGTAGTTGTAGGTTACCTTAATTTTTCTGAAAGTTAGAAGAATGAGAAAATTAATTGTTGAAGGGCATAAATCACACTAATGCTAACATCAGAACTATTGTGTGCACATGTTCTTGTGCATATAGTGGTGTGTCTGACTGTTAGTATTACTTAGCTTGTAGTTTAAAGCATAGAGGGTCCAAAGTTCACAGCTTCCAAATGTCATTTTATGTGACATTATGTATTTTAGAGCTATAAAAATAAACTTGGCCTGCTGACATCAGTAATCTCTTCTTTTTCTCTCCTCTTCCAGTGAGAACTGTGTGCCCCTGTCTGTTTACTCCCATTTCCAGTTGAATTTACTGTAATAGTTTAAACAGAATAATGTGTTGGCCTTGTTGCATGACCACAGGCAGGTGGCTTCACTGCTCTGAGCCTCAGTTCTCCCATAGGTGAAACAAAGGTAATGATGCTCTGTGGAGGGCTCTGAGATCTCCAGCTGCTATGGAAGAGACAATAGTGTGATTATAATTGCCCAGGCACTGTAAGACCCCATGTTTGGTGGCATTTTTTTTTGTCTGTCTCCTGACACTTTCAAATGCTGCCATGCACACTCTCACTGTGTTTTTTTCTCCCTCCCCACTATTGCTCTTTTTCCTCTTGCTGCTACCTCTCCTCTGTCCCAAAGGCCTCTCTCAAGAAAATCTACTTCATCTATTGACCCATTTTCCTTCTATTGTTGGGTTCTGATTTGTCACCACCTTTCCCTTCGTAACCATTTGTATCAACAGTTCCTTCACCACCATCCCCTTTCCTGCTCCTCTCCTCCACAATTCTTCTTCAGCCCTGACACTTTCTCTAGAAACAACCTCAGGCTATTTCTAACCTTCCTTCTTTCATCAAAGTACTTGAAAAATCGGCTCACTTCCTTCTCTTGGCAGAGAGGCTGCAGTGGTTCATGGGCAGGGTGGGAACCAGGAGCTCCTGGTTGGTGATGGTGGCAGTGCCACTGAGTCACCACCCGGCCTTCGGCACGGCACTCACCCTCTTTCCTCTCCTAGCTTTAAGATAGGAGCAATACTTGTGTGCTTACCTCACATGGACGTTGTAAAAACTTAATTACCACTTGTAAGATGGTATCTAAGAGTGAAACGTGTCTTTATCTCTTGCTATGGTAGTTGTGACCACTGCAGTCTGCACTTAGTTCAGGCCCTGGTATCTGGAAGTATCTTCCACAGGCAGCTAAAGCCTTCCTTTCTCTTGGTGACAAAGGTCTCTGTGCCATAATCCTCTGACACAGAGGAGTCTCCCTGGCTGTGAGGATAACAGGCAAGGAGGCTAAATTTCCATCCAGTCAAGGTCCAGCCTATCCAGCCACTATCTGATCACTCTCTTCCTCTCTCTGCCCCCCTGAAATTGCTGCCAAGGCCTCGTCTGAGCAAAAATCCTGGTCCTCATCACAACTGCCTTTTCCAACCTCACTGGTTGCTTTGCTCTTCCCTTCCTCTACAGCAGACAGGACTGGAGTTCAAGCTGCCCTCCCTGCTCCTCCTTCCTGGGTGCCCTCTCAGCCTGCCTTGATGGGTACAACCCAAGACAGAGCCTTTGCCTTCCTGGGCAGCGGCTGCCGGGCCAGCTGTAGTGGGGAGGGGCAGTGAACCACATGCTGGGCAGGCACCACTGTCTAAGTAACAACCCAGGTCAGGCCTTGGCACACAGGTTCACTCACCTCAGTGCCTTTTGCCAAGCTAATATTGGGGTCAGCTCAAATTTCCAGTCTTAATTACGCCACTCCCTACACGCACTGAAGAAAACCATCAGCAACCTGGGTTGATTACTACCTCTTTCCTGGGAGAAGGCAATCTGTTTGCTGTGTTGGAGGTGGCAGAATGTGCAGTGCCTGCAGAAGCTGCAGTCAATCCTTCTGGGTGCAAGATGTGCCTTTGGGAATGGGAGACAACAGAAATAAAGGCCACTTCAGATTAGGACAGTCCAAACCCAATAAGAACAGAAAAGTTGTTTATCTTTTGTATTCTTCACCAAAATATTTTTCTTTGGAGTGTATTTGTCTGTAGCTGAGCTCAAGGTATAAAAGGATGTGAGGATGGAGTAAGACCTGTAAGTGGAAACTGCTGCTCAGCTAGGGAGAGGCAACTAACTCTCCATAATGCATGCACTCTAAACTACATCCATAAATGTCAGACATGATTTAATAGGCTATAAAATCCTACATCATGATGCCACTGGAACTATTGAAAATAAAAGCAGATAAATCACAGTTCTGTGCAACAAGCTGTACTCGCATGGCTTTTTTTTTCATATACCAGGGTTTCATTGTACCATTTGCTGAGCATACACAACTCTCAGCCTTGAGTTTCCATTTCCTTCTCTATTTCCAAGCTTGAGTTTTCACATCAGCCCACTGGCTTTGCAGCTGTGTGGTCACACTGCTGCTGTAAGCCCTGGCCCCAGAGTCTGCAGAACTGTTCAGAAAGGTGCTGAGCTTCCACAGGCTCAATTTTTCCCCTTAATACCAGGGGACACAATACCATTATGAGCAGTTTGACTGCTGTTGCTCATATAATATTATTCCTTACATTAGGTTATAAGTATTAAATCTACTAGACAATTTTTATCCATCAGGAAAACAATTTGTGTCACTCTTCTACTGCCAGCAAGACACAGAGTTACAATGACATAGATGACAGAGTGCACACCACAACTTGGAACGGGCAGGGCAGCTGTAATCCTGTCACCCTGAAGAGAAAATGATGCTGAAAAAGGAGGGAGGGAGTGGTGAGACTGGGAAAATATTACTAATAGAGAGGATTGGGTTTTTAGAAAAGTTTGCTTCCCCTCTGCAGCTGAGGTGACTGAACTGGAGAAGTAAAAATCAACCATAGTACCTGCAAAACATAAACCAATTTGGACTTACCTGACACAGAATTTGAATCCTGTCCCTTCAGTTTCTTTTTTTTTTCTTTATTTTTGTTGAAAATGTTTTACAGTAATGAAATATGGCTTGATGATTTTTCTACTTTTACCTTGAGTTACATCTATAACTTAATGCTTCTTAATTTTCCTGGTCCACATCATTTAATTACATATGAAATCAAGGGCAGGTGGAAAGGCAAAAAGGAATAGAGAAAAATAACAGAGAATAAAGAAGAAGGAATGAAAGACAAGAAAGAAATTTTTCAGCATTCAGAATTTGTGGAGTAAGTTTGAAAACATGTACTTTACAAGATGAAATCTGGAGGCAGGTAACAAAATATACACACATACAATTTAAGGAATTTTTCAAAGTAATTTTTCCCCTCAAAATCTTGTGATTTTGAGGTGAGATGAAACTGACTCATTATTTTGAATTCAAGAGGTTGTAAATACAGACACACACTTCACTGTTCTGGACTGTGAAAAAGCCAAACACAAAAGTAATAGCTTCTTATGCCTGAAATTGGGAGCTGGGCATCTAGTGCTTTGCAGAATTGTCCTCCAAAAATCCTATTTTTGGTAACCTTTTCTGCTTTCCTTTACTTACCAGTGCTTTGCAGAAATGCTGAGCCGATGTCCACAGCAATTTCTCTGTGGTCCGTGCTCTGGCTGTGCCTGTGCCTGACCCTGGCCAGCACAGCCCTTCCCCTGTCACTGCACATCTTTCGGTGATGCCAGAAGTTCCTCACATATCTGCAGAGATTTAAATCCCATTTAAACAACCAGCCCAGCTAAAGTAGGTTGAGTGGGGAGATTTTGCCTGGTGCAGCCCAGTCTCTTACCCCAGCTTCTCTATAGCTCCCTCCTGCTGACCTTCCCCTCCCTGTTCAACCCAAGGGCTGCTCTCTCTCCTTTGATACAGCCTGCCCAGCCTTGTCCATCTCCAGCCAAAGGCAGAGGTACCCTGCTTTTACTCCTTGGTCCTTGCATGCCTGGTGGCCCTTCCACACATTTTGCTGGGGCGAGATTCTGTGGTGGCAGGGCAAGGAGCAGCACCTGGCCAAGTCTCTTGACTCTTTGGAGGTGAGGAAGAGACACTGCCAGTATGAGCTGAGGGGGCAAGCTGCATCTGTGCACTTGAGGAACCAAAAGATTCCAGTTTAAGGTATCCCTGTCAGTCTCCTTCTGAGAAAGACCATAGTCAGGGGAACTGAGCTGGCTTTAAACACAGGGACACACATGCACAAACATACAGATTATGTATTCCTGTGCCTTTTCACAGTACTAAAGGCAGCTGCTGGCACAGCCAAAGGAGGGTGTGCCATGACCTGCACAGCACAGCAGTGTGGGATGGGGTACTTTTACATCTTTTACACTCTTAGCCGTGAAAATTTTGCTTTGTGGCATCACACTGCAACCAAAACACTAGGAGAGGTAGAAAAGGACTTGGCTGTAACCTCCTCATGGTGCCATGGGACTGTTCCACAGCAGCATGAGAGGGGCCCGTGGCCCCAAGCAGTTTGGACTAACCTGATAGTCAGATTTAGCTTTTGCCACGTTGGTGTCACTGGAGTCAATACTCTCAGGAGCTCTGTCAGGGCCACTTGCTGCCTCATTTTTATGTGCTACAACTTGAGCATATGTTCCAGCAGTAGCATTGTCAGCACATGTCTAAGCAGTGACTTGTGCAATGGAGTCCACTTCTCAAACACAACTATCAAACTTGTCTCTCAGAAAATGCTGCACTGCTTTGAACAACAGTACAATTCTCCATTTCCCTTTCCCTTTCTTGAGCACAAGAGCAATAGAAAACTTCTTCTATATACAGAAGCAATACACTCGATGATTCAAAATAATACAATATGTGACAATGAGTGAGGATGAGTGGCTTAGACCATCAAGAATGATGTTCAGCATTATTTTCTTTTACATATATTTGCTGCTGGATGAAGAGGTGTCATACCAGCATTTTTGCATTTCTAGTTTGGCTGTTGTGAGTTTCTGAAATGGGAAAGCTATGTGAGTGCCTAAGAAAACTCAAGTGTCTTTATATCAAAATGCCTGCAGCTTTGGGGAATGCACAAATATAGCTATTTTGACTTAAAACCAAACCAAATCAAAACAAAACAAACTCATTAGCAAAATCATTATATTGGTATAAATCCTATTCAGAGAGCCAGACTATGGAATCTCAAGTAAGACTAGAATCTTAGATGAACCAATTTGCAAGAATGCAAATAAAATGGATATAGCATTTCTCACTCTAACAGTGCAGACTGGATTTCATAACTATTCCTAAAAAGTCAAGGATTTGGGACTTCTACCACAAGAAACCTGTTGAATCTTGGAAAAAGGACTTGACTGATAACATGAAGTGAAGGCTAGTCTTTCTGCTAATGATGAGAAGCAGCATGACTGATGCACATTAGGGCCATAAAACACAATTTAATTTCAGAAACTGATTTGGTAAGAGGGAAAGGAATCACAGTGCTAAATGTGCAATGGGAATCACTTCCACAGCACTTCTGTGTACCAGCCCTCATGGATTTCCCTTTAGCCCTCAAGACTAAAAAATCAGTTGCATTCTAACATGAATGTGTCCTTGCATGTTCTGTGAATTTACTGTCTCCTACTGTGCTTTGTTGTTAGGAGCTTGATTCTGTCCCTCAGTTTGGAAGAGTCATCTTCACTGAGGCCCAGTAATGTCAGCAGACCCACCAAGTCACATTTGAATCTACTCAAACACTGGAAGACAAAAATAAAACTAGTAATACAAGTGAGGCAAACAAGTGGGCACTAAATGAGTCAGTTAAGTTGTGCTGGGGAAAGATAAAGGGAAGGAAAAGATAACAGAGGAGAAGCAGTAGAATGAATTAATGATAACTGGGTACTAGGAAGTAATGACTGGTTTGAAAATAAAAAGAGGAAAGGAAAAATACTACTATGAACAAAGTCTCCTTAATGAAAATCAATGATTATTGCAAACATCTCAGGTGTTGCTGTACACTGCTGAAACCAGAAAAACAGAACACGCAAAAGAAGGAATGAAAACCTTGGCTTTCAGCTTGATGTAGGTAGTCAAGTGTCTACCTCCTATGGGAAAAAGGCTTCAACATCCTTCTGGAACATAGGTTTCATCCTTCTCGGACATATGAAAAAGCCCCTGGTTTAGGTGCTGAGCAAGTGCAAGTAGGAAGACACTGGGAGTCCTATGGCTGTGAAAGAGGCCCAGGTGGCAGAGAATCGGTGGAAGTTGCCGGGCAGATGCACTGCTGTGGACAGAATGCTAAGTCCCAATAAAAGGGTGGTTTGTCTCCTTTACTTCAGGGTTTGCTCTGTTTTCGGGGACAATCTTTAGGCCAGAAAATACAATACCAATACAATCTAGAGCCAGATTTTTCAGACCACTATGAGAATACCACTATACTTCAGACTGTTGATTTTCTCATCCTGCTGCTGTTCCCCAACACACCACCCACCTTCCCTATCTGGGAAAGCCCTAAGCAAGGTAGGAGCTTGGCCTCACCTCATAGGCCATGGTATATTTGCCTGTATTGGTGTTGCTGACATCCATTCAAACAAAAAGTTAGGGGAATTCTGGCTGGAGTGTTGATGACAGGTGGCTCTGCCAGATCATAAATCATAACTAATGGGTCCTCCCTGGAGATAAGCTAAGCAGTAACCTCTAGGTGAGAGGGAAAGAAACTCACTGGGAGCCTGTTCAAGGTTAAATATGAGCTAATGGACTTCCTTTCTGCTCTGTGCAATCTCCACGTGGCACAGATCTAAAGGGGAGCTGACAGCTGGAGCAACTTCCTCCTTACTTTTCCAGAACAACTGTCCTGCAACTATGGACCACCCTGCACACCAGGCGATTGGGTAGCATTTTTCTTTGCCTGCCCAGAGCAGCAGGCAAGACCTTAAAGTCTGAGGTGCCAAGAGACGCAACTAATGAGAGGAACTGCAAGAAATCAGGGCAGATAAACAAGGGCAGAACCAAGCAGAAAAGCTAACACATGACACAGGGTTTGCCCCTCCTGGTTCAAAGGTGTTCTCCAGTCATGGTGTGTAGCAACTAGCCAGCATGGCTGAGGCATACCTGCTTCTGTTGGTGAGGGCACACCAGAGGATGGGGTGGGGTGTGTTTTGTCCAGCCATATTTCCTTCCCAGCTTTCTTACAGCAACTTCAGTGGGGTTGACTTGGGGCTGAAGAGGTGCTGCAATCATGGCTATGGCCTTCTCTACATGCTCACCATTTCTTTTCTTACCTTTTCTAGTTTCCATCCATTGAACTCACATTTAGTGGAGTATTGGAAAAACAGAACGAGCTGAAAGAGAATAGCTCTTGTAGCAGTGGGGAACAAAGTGACACGGACCCCCTTATGCATCTGAAGGAGATCTCTTTATTGTAAAAATCGGCCCCTTTTTATACCTTTAATTTCAACCTGACAGACATAACGGAACTCAACAGAAAGAAGGCACCTATTGGCTGGCTCAGCTGCCATGCTGTTGTCCATGTGTCCTCCCACCCAATCAGCTTCCTACTCAAATGCTGTCCACACATTCCTCCAGCTAATCACAATCTCACTTCCAACTGACTCTCTTCTCACACTCACCCCTCAACCAATTTCCAGCCATCCAGCCTGCAGCTGTGCCTTTCCCATGGGGCCTTCTTGGAGCGTAAGCCATAGAAACTTTAATAATTATAACCCCACATCCTACATTTCCCCCCTCTTTTATTATCAAGCAACAAAAACCTATTCGGAAAAACTTAAACAACTCCTAAGACATTAATAACAGTGACAACAGTAATAACTATAACTACTCTTCAAAAACTTTAACATATGGTTATACCATCTCCAGTGTGAGCAGTAACACTTCATCTATCCTCAGCTAAATCATCAATGCTATTATAACTTGTAAATAACTATAACTATGTAGATATATACAAGTCCTTTGAAAGTACCATAACAGCAAAAAGTTGAAATTTACTAGACAAGGCAGAGGTACAAGGTCCCGGTGGCAAGCAGCAACAACGCTGGGGCTCAGTGTAAGGGCCACATGGCTGCATGGCTGCTGCACAGCCCCACCAGCTTCTCCAGCCACGGCAGTGATATCCCTGACGCTTGGCCCAGACCACCCAGCGACAGCTGCTGTACAGCAGCCGGGGAAGCCACCCGCCTCTGCTGGCGGCCCCGCACCTAAGAAGAGGGTGGCTGACACTGCTCCACTGCTCAGCCTCGCACTCCGGCTGTCGCTTCTGGGTGGATGTATGAGTAGTCTGGTGACTGCCACCGGGCTGGCTGTGCTGTTGTTGCTGGGCCAGGCTTTGTGTGGGACGTTGTTGTATTTGAGAGGCTGGCAGTCCCTCACATGTGGCTGTGGCTGTGCTGAGGGCCGTGCTGCCATGGGGGTAGGGCTGCAGAGGTTTGCTGGGGGAGAGCTTCCGGCGCCGTGGGCCACCTGCAGTGAGCTGAGCACCATCAACACGGCTGCCAGGACCATCCCAACCCCCACTCACCTGTCACCATTGTGACACGAAATAATAAAACTCATGTAAGGTGTTCTAGTATCTGAACAGGGACAGGAAAAGAGAACTTTATTTTTCAGACCTCAACATTTATAGAATTCTAAAAGTGACAGTGGATTGGAGAATGACATTGTCACCTCTCCAACCACACTGGTTAAATTAACAGTCCATCAAAATTTTCCTCCTATAGAGAAGAATGCAAAACAATCATTATTTACATGAAAGTGTGTGAGAAACTCTATTACAAGAGTGTAAACATCAGAAGGTTTAGAGAAACTTTAAAGAACAGAACTATACTCGCCCTTATTCCCATCCCAGGATCAGGCCCACCCCGACCCTCGCCCACGTGTTTGAAACTTGGAAGGGCATGGTTAAAGCTGCTGCCAGAGAGTTACTATTATAAGCAGTTGTTCCCACATTTTGGCATGCTCTAACCATGTCTGCTATGTCACAAGTATGTGGGTTGCGAACAGCGAGCAATGCTTTTCTACAGTCTCCATTTGCATTTGTAAAAGCAAGCCGCTGCAGTAGGATAACTCCTCATTGTTAACTCGTCGGGATAGTGCAGCTTGCAGTCTGTCCAGGAACTCCACGAACAACTCCACTGGACCCTGTAAAATCTTAGCAAAAGACATATTAGGATCTATACCCGTCCCTGGGAGTCACCACAGGGTGACATGCAGGGCTAGGCAAGTGATGATATCACATACGTCGCACAGGTAGCCTGCTTGTGCTGAAGGGACTGCAAAGGCATCCTCTCTGGTCAGCTGTGCAGCCGTGGTGGATTTCTTGGTGGATTTATTTCCTGCAATGCTTCTGCCTGGCTTGTACACATCTCTTGGTAATCGGTTAGCCAGACTGCAAACTGTGTCGCTGTTAGAATAATTTTCATTATGCTCTTCCAGTCGTGGGGTGTAAGGACGTATGTGGTACTGATGGATTCTAGGTAGCTTTGGGCGTGATGGGAGGATAAGCTGCTTTCTTTTATTATTGCCCTCAGTTCTTTAATTACTTTATAATCTAGTTCTTGGCACACTGGCTGTTGGTTTGGCACATATATTACTGGGCAGGCCATAATGACCACCAAGTCGCCCTCCTTCATGTTGGCCTCCCAGCATTTTTGCCAACACTGGACTACTGCGTTGCCATCTTGGGCAGGTAGTGAGTCCGCTGCCTGCTTGTAATATGGGAATTCTGTGCTGAGGGGGCCCAGCACACAGGGATTTTTATCGGGGTAAGGCAGTCCTGTAGGGCCTGGGTTGATCTTGGGGTAAGGCAATTCTGTGGGGTTTGGATTAAAGTCGGGGTTGTATATGGGTTCTAGTGGCGCTGAGGGTTTGGGAAAATTAACTTCCAAAGCCACATAACAGCTGACATTCGAGTGACTTCCTTTAATGGCTGCCATGTTTGTTCCCCGTATAGCAAGGTTTCCGCAAGCTTCGGCATCACCATCCCTGGCAATATCAAAGAGTCTCTGGCCTATTGCTTGCCAGGTCTCTAATCAAAAGGGCCCAGTAAAGGGAAAACCTTTAACTTGATTCGACACCCAGTCCAGCAGGGTGCTTAGTTTCACATCAGCCACAGATCAGCAATTGACAGATTGCTGACATAGGAGCTGCCGGACCTGGCCCAAGCTCCTGCTTTGTTTACAGGATATTCTACCTTCCATACTTTCTTCCACTGGTCTACGCACCCTCCCAGTGAGGTGTGTGGACTTTAAATTCCTGAGTTCCTTCCCAAACTATTCCCGGATCCTTTTCCCAGATGCACTTCCTGGATCTTTCCCCGGATCCTTTTCTTGGATCCTTCCCTGGATCCTTTTCCCGGACTCTTCCTGGACAGTTCCTTGACCTAGTGAGAGCTGCTACTGGAGTGGACTGCAGATGCTGCACTGCCTTTATAGGTCCCTGATTGGGCCAACCATTTATTGGCCCAATTTATAGCAGTCCCTGTTCGGGCGCCATGTGTAGCAGTGGGGAACAAAGCAACACGGACCCCCTTATGTATCTGAAAGAGATCTCTTTATTGTAAAAATCTGCCCCTTTTTATACCTTTAATTTCAACCTGACATAACTGAAACCAAACTAAGACTTAATAGGACTTAACAGAAAGAAGGCACCCATTGGCTGGCTCAGCTGTCATGCTGCTCTCCACATGCTCTCCCATCCAATCAGCTTCCTACTCATACACTGTTCACGCGTTCCTTTAGCCAATCAGCTTCCTGCTTATACACTGTCTACGTGTTCCTTCAGCCAATCACAATCTCACTTCCAACTGACTCTCCTCACTCATAAAGGCTTCTCACCCCTCAACCACGGCCTGCAGCTGTGCCTTTCCCATGGGGCCTTCTCATGAGTGTAAGCCATAGAAACTTTAATAATTATAACCCCATATCCTACAAGCTCTGAATTGGGTTGTGGTCTTGGACAGATACTTGCAACCATCCATACTGGTTGAGAGGCTTGAGGGAATGGATCAAGGCCTGTATTTGTAAGGGCCATTAATCAAAGTGCAAGGAAAAGCAGCTATCAGTGATCCCAGAAGGAAGAGATGTTGAAACTCCAGGCAAAAAACTGAAACTTGGGACGCACATCTTCACCAGAATGTCTGTGGAGAAAAACTGTTTGCAATGGCACTGCAAGAAGGAGCACATCTGATTCAGAGCCATGTCAGGTGACAGATTCTGTACAAGCCTTTGAGACAGCTTGGAGACAAATGAAACTGTGATGGGACAGCATGTTGGTATCCATGGGCTGAGAAAATGATGACCAATTGAATGGGTATCAAAGAAGACCAACAATGTAAGTGATAAAGTGGCTGCAGGACTGATTAATGAAAGGAGATAAAAAGAAAGGATGGTAATAACAAGGAAAATAAGTGATACCTGTGTGTAAAACACAAACAGCTATCGAGGAGAAAAACCGTTTAGGGGATTACACAATGTGGGTGTAACTAGAAGTAATTGGGTGAAACTGGACAAATAAAAATATAGACCAAATAACTTCCTGACCATGGGACTTTCTGGACTGTGAAACAGACTTGAAAAGAAAGAGGTACAAGCCCCAGTTCCTGAGGCATTTAAAAGAAAAATCATACAAGTGCTGTAATCGTCTACTATCATCGAGCAGAGTAGATGACCTAACAAATCTTTTCCACCTCAAATTTCTACGTTTGATATAAAGAATCTCAAAAACCTCCAATTTGCCATGAGACAGAGAATAACAACCCAGCTCTTGGGGAAACCAGTGGTAATCTCATGTAGGTAAAAAGGCAAAATGTCATGGTGATGAAACAGAGAGGATAAGAGGGGAGAGAGAGGCAATGCCCTGTATTTGGCATTTAGTTTTGGACTCCTCACTTTAAAAAGGACATTGAGGTGTTGCGGCATGTCCAGAGAAGGGCAACAAGGCTTGTGAAAGGTCTAGAAAGCATGTCTTATGGGGAATGCCTCAGGGAGCTGGAGTTTAGTCTTGAGGAGGTTCTGGGGAGACCTCATTGCTCTCCACAACTCCCTGACGGGAGGGTGAAGGGGGCCAGTCTCTTCTGCCATGCCCTCAGTGAGAAAACGAGAGGAAGTGGCCTTAAGCTGAGACACAGGATTTTTAAATTTGATATGAGAAAAAACAAATGTCACTGTATGGTGGCGTCAGGCATTGGAAGGGGCTGGAGGCGGTGGAGTCACCATCCCTGGATGTGCTTAAAAGGCATCTGGATCTGACACCAAGTGATACAGTGTAGTGATTTAGGGGATACAGTAGTACTGGGTTGACAGTTGGACTGGATGATCTCCAAAGACTCTTCCAACCTTGATGATTCCATGACTCTGAAGAGCAGCAACTCTACTTGAGTAGTTCAGCTGTGCTGAGGGAAGATGGTAAATATTAACTGAGTTGAGTTGGTCCTATATTTAAAAAGGGTCATTGGTTGCTAGGCTGGGAGGGGATAGTACCTCATTTAGTTTAAGGCCAAAATGAAGCTGTAAGAGGCTGCAAAGAGTGGGTCCTGGTTTGCAAAATGGACCAAGGGGTGCCTACAGCAGTCTGGCCTATTGGCCATGCAGGTGAACCAGCTCTGCATTCGATGCAAGCACACCACACTTAAGGCAAGCACCAGGAAACATGAGCTAAGCCTTGCTCTGGAAGCACCGCGGTTGGATTCCCTCTCGTTTACCATTTTTGGCAGCACCTAATCACTTACAGGAACCTACCCTATGCCAGCGCACAGCATCCTTCCAGCAGACTCCAGAGGCAGCTCTGCCTTGCAGTCCTACGGGTACAAAGCAGTGCCCTGCTCCCAGGCAACTTCAGGCCTTGCAATAAAGTGGGTGCATCTAAAAACCAGTCAGGACACCAGAAACTGCCCGTAAAATCACAGAGAGATTTGGACGAAGAGATGGCCGAGGTGTTTTTCACTTTCCCGCTGCTCTTTTCACTCCCATCTCGAGGGCTGGGGCTGTACTGTCCAGGAGCCAGACAGAAACCGGCGCTGACACCATCGCGGATGGAAATCACACACAAGGCAGAGGTTGGTATCCACCCGCTGTGGGTGATACAAACACATCCCTGAAACCCTGCGCTAGAGCGCCCGCGCCGGGCTCCGAGCGCAGGGCCAGGCCGGGCTCTGAACACGGGGACCGGGCCGGACCGGGCCGGAGTGCCCGCAGCGGCCGCGCTGCGCTCCCCGGCCGGGGCAACCCGAGCGGCGGCGGAACAAAGCTCGCTGTGCTGCTGGGGGCCGCCCCGGGACCGCCGCTCGGCGCTTAAAGGACCCGCGTGGTGTCAAACGGTACCAGCTTGCCTACGGCGACACGGCCCGNTCTGCCATGCCCTCAGTGAGAAAACGAGAGGAAGTGGCCTTAAGCTGAGACACAGGATTTTTAAATTTGATATGAGAAAAAACAAATGTCACTGTATGGTGGCGTCAGGCATTGGAAGGGGCTGGAGGCGGTGGAGTCACCATCCCTGGATGTGCTTAAAAGGCATCTGGATCTGACACCAAGTGATACAGTGTAGTGATTTAGGGGATACAGTAGTACTGGGTTGACAGTTGGACTGGATGATCTCCAAAGACTCTTCCAACCTTGATGATTCCATGACTCTGAAGAGCAGCAACTCTACTTGAGTAGTTCAGCTGTGCTGAGGGAAGATGGTAAATATTAACTGAGTTGAGTTGGTCCTATATTTAAAAAGGGTCATTGGTTGCTAGGCTGGGAGGGGATAGTACCTCATTTAGTTTAAGGCCAAAATGAAGCTGTAAGAGGCTGCAAAGAGTGGGTCCTGGTTTGCAAAATGGACCAAGGGGTGCCTACAGCAGTCTGGCCTATTGGCCATGCAGGTGAACCAGCTCTGCATTCGATGCAAGCACACCACACTTAAGGCAAGCACCAGGAAACATGAGCTAAGCCTTGCTCTGGAAGCACCGCGGTTGGATTCCCTCTCGTTTACCATTTTTGGCAGCACCTAATCACTTACAGGAACCTACCCTATGCCAGCGCACAGCATCCTTCCAGCAGACTCCAGAGGCAGCTCTGCCTTGCAGTCCTACGGGTACAAAGCAGTGCCCTGCTCCCAGGCAACTTCAGGCCTTGCAATAAAGTGGGTGCATCTAAAAACCAGTCAGGACACCAGAAACTGCCCGTAAAATCACAGAGAGATTTGGACGAAGAGATGGCCGAGGTGTTTTTCACTTTCCCGCTGCTCTTTTCACTCCCATCTCGAGGGCTGGGGCTGTACTGTCCAGGAGCCAGACAGAAACCGGCGCTGACACCATCGCGGATGGAAATCACACACAAGGCAGGGGTTGGTATCCACCCGCTGTGGGTGATACAAACACATCCCTGAAACCCTGCGCTAGAGCGCCCGCGCCGGGCTCCGAGCGCAGGGCCAGGCCGGGCTCTGAACACGGGGACCGGGCCGGACCGGGCCGGAGTGCCCGCAGCGGCCGCGCTGCGCTCCCCGGCCGGGGCAACCCGAGCGGCGGCGGAACAAAGCTCGCTGTGCTGCTGGGGGCCGCCCCGGGACCGCCGCTCGGCGCTTAAAGGACCCGCGTGGTGTCAAACGGTACCAGCTTGCCTACGGCGACACGGCCCGGCCGCGCCATTCCAGCCTCCCCCCAGCCCTGGCCGGCCCGCAGCGGCATCCAGGGCGCCTGCCAGAGCTAGTCGCACGCCCGCTCCGCCCGCGGGCAGAGGTGCTGAGCCGGCGGTGGCCGCTGCTGCCGTCGCGGCCCCTTTAAGAGGCGGTGCGGGTGCCGGGAACCCACGTCAATTTCGGCCCCGAAACTCCGGATCAATGAGCGGCGTCGCGGGGCGGGGCGCAGCGCCCGGCCCGGCCCGGACCCCGCTGCCGCCTTTCGGTTTCTCTCTTTTCCAGGAAGGAAAACACCGGCGGGGACCGGGGCCGCGCCCCCACCCCCCCACTTCCCTTCCCGCGCACTCCCGCGCCCTCTCCCTCTTCCCGCGCGCGCGCATCGCCTCTCACGCGGAGCCGCGAGCACGCGCAAGGCACACGCGCGGGG